>CAOLHI010005368.1:0-141275 GCA_948474755.1 Ctenosaura bakeri
CTACTCTGTAGTGGTCCTTTCCACCACCACTTCCAATTATGGGGTGCTGTTGCCTGCTTCTACCTATGGGAGTCCTGGAATGGAATATCTTCAAAAGAAGGGAGAGAAGGAGGGAGAGATTTCTCTCCCGCTCCCCATGTCCTGAAATACACACCAAAAAAGAAAAGAAAAATGCGTAAAAACTCTCATTATCTCACCCAGCAAGAGAAATTTTTGAAGCTATTCATTCTTTTGTACATAACAAAATACATAAAGATTGAAATCCTTTCTCAGAGACTATCTTGTTGGGATTGTCAACAACTTTTCCTAGACTATAGAAGCTACTTTTTAAAACTTCTGTTTTGACCTGCTAAGGAAAGCAGCTCGGTTATGATAAAAGGGATGGTTCCTGTAGTTTAGCGCTGGAATGATTCATTCCACAAATTTTTGCTAATGCTTTGACAAATAAATTGACAAGGTCAATCAATAATGCAATGGTTCCACAAAATTAAACACACGTTAAGTTTCCTGTGAATATTCATATTATAACTTCTGCTTAGAACTTTCTTTGAGACCTTATAAACCCTCGCAGATACATCTCCACACCCCTTCTCCCTCTTTTTTTGTTATTGGGCTTCATACTTCCTTTTTCCCATGACTTTCATTCTGACCTTGGTGAAATTCATCTCTAAGCAATCTCTCTTTCTTTCCCCTTCCAGTTCCATTTGTGTGTGGACTCTTTAAGAGAAAGAGTACTGCTAATTGTGCTTTATATTGTGAGCCTTGTGGGGGGGGGAGAATGGAACTATTATTTCTGTTCAACACTACTGTTCCCATTCTTGAGCCCTGGAAATCTGATGAGGTTTAAATTAAATAAAGTAAATTAAATAACAAACTGAAATATTGGAAGAGCACCTTGGCAGTAGAGGTATCAAGCTGGAAAAAAGTGACATTAGGCGGTTCTTCCCTTTTCTGGTCCTGTCTGGTGTTACACAAACCTGGTTAGATGAAGGCTAACATCTCTCAGGTGTGTCCAGCAAGGTATCTCCACTAGGCAGCACTAAGCAAAATTTCAAAGATGAGGAGACTGGAGGTGAGGTTTATAAGGATTCTATCTTTCTATTCAGATACACAATCCAACTGTCAGTTAGTGTATATGTTTCTTCTTAGTGTATATGTTTAGGATGTGATGAGAAGACTGGGGCCCTTTTTGCATGGCATTCACCATGTGAAAGGGCCTCTGGAGCATCACACAATTGTGAGGAGCAGTCCACATGACATCCTTGCAATTGCACAATGCTGCCAGGGCTGGCAGGCACCAATCGCGCACTATTTCATTTTGGCTTGTAGCCGAAAATGGTGCGTGGTCGCCCATCGATCCAGGGCCCTGTGTGCACTTACCATGCATGCAGAGCCTCCGGAGCAGCAGTGCTCACACTTCCTGCCCCAGCGCAGCCTGGGAAAATCACAGGCTGTGCTGTGGAAGGAAGAGGAGGAGCCCTCATACTGCCTGCTCGCCAGCAGGCAACAGCTGCAGAGGTGGAACAGCAGGGACGTGAGAGCCTCTCACAAGATCAGTGCGCCCCAGCGTTGTGAAAAGGTAAGGTGTGGAAAGGACCTGGGATTCTTCTGCTGAACAGTATGCTCTACTGCCTGACAGTCTGCTGTATGAACCAGCAGAGGTAGTGTTGAGGACTTTAAGGTCTTGAGAAACAGCATTAATACTGAGACTCTCCATCTGGGACAATTTAAGATAAAATAGCCACCATGGCAACCATGTGGGTGTCACAAGTTATTGTATGCTTAACATATGTGAAAGGACTTACTGTGTTCTGGATAAAGGAATAATAATCTGAGTGGAGGAGCCAATAAGGACTTTAATGTCATAGGCAAATAACTATCTGATATTTTTTACCAGTATTATGTTTCTAATCTAAATTCTGTTGTTAAACGTGACTGATGAATCAGTTGCATCTGTCTCTGCATTGGCTCTCCATTCAAGAATGTGTGACTAATAGGATTCAAGCCAAAGAATGGAGGCAAATTTCAGTTGTCCACCACTGGACTCCGCGAGGTCTACACATTTTCCTTATGTCTAGGAAAGTCTGCAGCCTCACCAAGCCTTGGTAGATGTCTGAAATGACCACAGATACAATTGGTCCAAAATGTTGCTGCTCAGATTGTAGAGTCATACCAGTTCCTTGGTATTCTGAGGAGCTGAGATCACTGAAATGATTAGGTGAGACCCAAGCTGAACATAACCATATATGGGCTCATGCTTACTATGGACCATATTCTGTTATGCCAGCTATGTTATCCCAAATGGGGGCTCCTAGATATTGCTTTGATATCACTTAATTCGGCCCTGGCTAGACTCCGCTCGACGGCCCCGCTGCATGTGTTTGGGTTGTTTTCCAAAACAGGCACGTACTGGCTGCAGCTGATTAACAGTTCACATTCCATTCCCCATTCAAGCCAGCAACTCTTAAGCCTCAAGTAGCTTCAGGGGACTCCCATACCCACACTCCACAATAGTGGCGTGGTTTACCGCCAAACCATACTTTTCAGAGGGCCATCAACTCACCGGCCACTCTTTTGTCTTTCAGTGCAAACCCCATCATGTTAACACTGACCTCACCAGATCCTTTTGTCTAGCATCGAAACTCCTTTTATTCCTATTTGGTTTGCCATAGCCAACAGGCATGATCCACCCTATATAAGGTTCCCAGTTTTGGAACTTCTTTGGTTCCCCTTGAACATCCATCTCATCCTGCTACCGGTTTGTTCAGGAGTTCCCCTCAGCATTCACACTGAGCCCATCTTTCTCCACTCCAGTCTCTTCAGGACAACGTGACTAGGTGTCATATCACCCGCTCTTCCTTAAACTCCCTTTCTTATTCTTTAAGTTAGTTAGTGTGTGTGTTATTGATTTTTCTATTTATGTTTAATAAAGTTGTACTTGTTTATTTAAAATCCTGTTGACTGTCTCTCTGACCTGAAGCCATAGCCATAGGGTGAAAGATCCCGCAACGTTACCCTGCCTCTTGCTAATCAAACAGTGTTCAGGCTAGTTTCCCCAAAATCAGTGTTTTTAATTGGCAAAGCCGGGTGCCCCTCACAGGACCCCCAATTTTCAGAGTAACAATTCTAGGGTGGTTATGGCAGGAAGGCAAACTTACTTCTTCAGTAACACTGCATGTAGTACACTAACAATATCAGCTAGCACAGCTTCTTTCAGTAGATGTGGGAGCTGTCTTCAAGCAGGCTCAAAGCTCCAAGTAGCAGAACTGTTGGAGTCCCCTATGATCAATGTGAATTACATTTTTTCATGTCCTGGACAGAGGTGGCAATTAATCACAAACAGCAGCACAGTTTTTACTTACACAGCAAGAGCCAGAGAATGTCCTAAACAGAGCTTACATCCTGAAGCCAACAAACCCAAAGGGCAAGTCCAATTCATAGTCAAAACAGGCAAAGTTTCCCAATAGTCCAGATGCAGGAGAACAGCATAGGATTTCACAACCCCAAAGACCAGTTCCTGACCCTGGAAGGAAGGGCCAGCTGAAACCCCTTTATCTATTGATGCTGTCACCACAGGTGTTCCTTCATTAGGGCTCACTTGCTATTTAAACACACCAAGCCCCAGAGCCCCTCCCCCTGCCGGCATCTCTCTTGCACGGTAAGTGTTCCTGTTATCTCATCACCTATTTGTTTCCCTTGCTCAGGCTCCTGTTGTTGTCTATTATCTTTTTCTTCTGGGCAAGCTTCTGCCTCAGATTCAGAATCCTCCTCCTCACTGTCAGGGTCTCTGAGGCAGGGCATGATACCTTTCACAGATGAAATTCTTTACATCCATGTTAGTTTGGATGCCATAACCACTACAGACTGAGAGATGGTTTGAGCCAGGATATCATTTCTGTATATAGTGATGGATTCTTTTCAGCCTGTACAGTTTGAAAATGTCTTCAGGCTTCTTTTTTGGAATGTTGCACTTGAAATCCCCTTACTGCACTTTCTTGATCTGGGACTCAACTTATTTTGCAGTATCTCTTCCAATTAGTTTAATTATCATCATGGCAGGATGAAGTGTCAGCAGGTCCCTTGACCTATTGTGCATAAGAGAATGTTGACCCACATTGTATAGTAAGTATTTTTTTAAAAAACCTTTAAGATAATTAGATTAATGCTAGATTTTCTTGGTTCATGTGTTCTCCAGATTGCACATTTTTGATCAAAGAAATTCCCTTCAGATTAATCACCTGGTTTTTATTTCTAGTTTCTAAATTTTTTATATCACATACCAAAAGCTGTAGATATATACAGTATATATGTATATGCAAAAAGGAAGGAGAGATATTTAGTAAATGTTGATATTTACCTTTGAGGACCTAGTGGGTCATGTTAAAAAACCCTAGTGTTTACCAGTAAATTTCCTTTGGTCAACTGAAAAAAGAAATTTATTATGTGAATGATGTACTAATACAATGTGAACATTTAATAAAGAAAGTTAAAAAAACAACGCAAGTCTGATGATTAACTAGTTTATGACATTTGATCTATTTTGTCATCAATATTTACATATATTTGTTGTTATTGTTTTGGTTTGTCTTCAAGTCATTTCTGACTTATGTTGTTCTTGAGGGACCTATCACAGGGTTAGGTCCATGCCATCCTTGGCATGATTTGTTCAGAGGAAGTTTCCCATTACCTTCCTCTTTGGATGGGGGAGTGTGACTTGCTCAAAGTCATTCAGTCAGTTTCCATGTCCAAAGGGAGATTTCAAACCCTTGTCTCACAGAGTCTTAGCCCAACACTCAAACCATTACACTACACAGTGGCTGTTACATTTCTTATCTTCAGTGTCCTCATTATCATCTTCTGAGCAGGAACACCGTCTTGTGTTCAGATCATTCTGTGTCCCATTGAAAACAAAAGTTTTAGAACCATAGCCTCTGCCTGCCATCAAACAGTGATATGTAGCATTGAATAATGAAAATAATCAGAGATCTAGAACACAGTGACATAACATACAGTAATAAGCTAATATCATAACCCAATGACATGAGTCATTGCTAGAGTTTATTGAACTATAAGCATAAAACCTAGTTATTTCTAACCATAACTTAAAGCCAGTGTAAATACATAGGCATTACTTCTCTGCCAGAAAATAACAGAAGATTATCAGATTTTTCCCCTGCAAACAAATGTGGGCTCTTTCTTTGACAGATACTAGAGCTTCACTTGTCAGAGAAAATGGAAAGGAAAACTCATGGGACTAAAGGAAGAGATGAGGTTATTCAACAATGACTCCAGGACCAGAATGTGTGCTTTACACTGATCCTATCAGACACTGGTCAGATATAGACGTGCTGCCTTTCCTCTAGAGGTGGTTTTAGAACAGGTTAAGATCCGTAGTTCATTTTCTACAAGAAGTGTATTTATTATGCCTTCTATAAACTGGAGATTGATAGACTAGGTTTCCACTCAGAGAGATCTGGAGAGCAATAGAATTCTCTGGCAAATCTACTAAGTTCAAAATCAATTTTGCACTAGGAAGAAGATAGAAGCAGTGAAACTGATATGACTTTGTCTAGTTATGATACACTGTTCCCTGCAGATTGTGGGCAGGATGGATTTGATTTGCCCTTTGGGTTAGCAGAGAGTACAAGGTTTGCTAGGGTTAGGAATGTAAAAGTACATGTAGTTTGCTTGCTCTAAAGTATCAGAAATGTATATTTTAAATTGTCTATATTTAGTTGGTCTGTCTGCTTTATTTTTTTAATTTTATTTTTTAATGTACTTTGATAGTATTATTGCCATCATCATCATCATCAATAATTCTGTTCTGCCCAATCCAGACATCGTGCCTTTATTATTTGATAAACTGATCCCTGCATTTTTAAAACTGCTTTAACATGCTCTCCAACATTTCACAAGTAAAAACTGGGACATATGGGGCCAAGCAACATCAGTGTGTGGTCAAGACGCCAAAAGTTATTCATGAGGCTAGAAGAGGCTGCAGCAGTTTGCTTTGGCTTAACTTAATGAAAAAGGTAAGACTGTTCTCTCTTCTCCTCTTCCTTTCTGCTGAGTTAATTAAATGCAAACTATTTTTGCACTTTGAACTCAATTTGCAGCAAATAAGCTGAGGACAAAGGGGAAAAGTAGGAGGAGGAAAGAGAGAAACCGGGAAATGTTAAAAGCAGCTGAAAAAATGTGAGAGCAGAAAATTAATTATGACTGTTCCTGCCCAATCAGGACAGTTGGGGGATATACTTTGATTTTGCTTCTGTTATTTGTCAGCAACTCATCTCTTCTTGTTGTGTGCTTTCAAGTTATTTCCAATTTACGGTGAGCCTAAAGCAAACATATCATGGAGTTTTCCTGGCAAGATTTGTTCAGAGGGTGGTTTGGCCTTTGCCTCCCTCTGAAGCTTAGAGAGTGTAAGTTTCCATGGCTGAGCGGGGAATGCAACCCCTGGTCTCCAGAATCATAATCCAGTGCTCAAATAACCACACCATTAGGCCTGACTGTCATCACGCAATGACTGGTTGTTGCAGGATACAATTTTAGTCCTGTTCAGACCAGTTCTTCCTCCATATAAATAAGACCTTCTTCTGTTTTCAGTCATTTTGCATTCAACCCTGGAAGGCTTGGTCTGGCATTATCCTTCCCAGACATATCCTTTCTTCTATCACAACCTGCTTAAGCTTTCTAGTCATTTTTTGTCCACAGCTAAGTATTTGATCACTTGAACTTAATTTTTTTTATCATGTCATGAAAATGAAGTTCAAGTTACATGAATATATGGATTGGAAGTGAATTTACTTAAATGAACACAGCACAACATAACTTGATACCAGAATGACCTCTCCTCCCTCTTCACTTACTCTGCATAATCAGGACTGAGAAGATCTTAGCAATTTGGTTTCCTCATTGCAGTTTCACAAGAGACTTTAATTAGATGCCCACATCTAGTTAACTACCGTAGAGGGTTGGGTTGGGAAAGAATAGACTATACAGATGATACACAGTGTCTCTCACTGGCCATCAAAGTGATGAAGAGAGATTTCCACAAACACAATGGAGAGTGCATGCAGCAGCTGGAAACCATGATTAAGGAGCAAAACACCAATAGCTTAAGGGACAAACTAAATGACTTATTGTAGGAACTTCCTCAATATAGTAAAGCTCTTTAGGTGTTAACCTAATACTGATCATAGCTTAGAAAGAAGCTGTGTAGGAGGGGAAGATGGGAAGAAAGTCAGAGAATCAGAGAGTTGGAAGGGGTCTCATGGGCCATTGAATCCAACCTCCTGCTGAAAGCATAATCTCCAACTAAAACATCTCCAGAAGGTAACTGTTCAGCTTCTTTTGGAAGATGTCCAGAGAAAAAGACCCTATAATTTCTCCAGGCAATTGGTTCCATTGCTGAAATATTCTTACTGTCAAAAGGTTCCTTCTAAGGTTCAATTAAAATCTACTCTCCTGTAACTTCAAATCATTAAAGCTAGTTCTGCCCTCTAGGATAGCAGAAAACAGGCCCTGCCTCTTCCTCTGTGTGTCAGCCTTTGAAGTATTCAAAGAGTGCAATCATGTTACTTCTCAGTCTTTCCTTTACCCGGCTGAACATGCCCAGCTCCTTCAACCTTTCTTCATACATTTTGTTCTCCATATATCTTATCATCCTCATTGCCCTTCTCTGAACCTGCTCCAAGTTATCTATATCCTTCTTAAAATGAGGTGCCCAGAACTGAACACAGTACTCCGGATGAGGCCTGACCAGTGAAGAATATAGTAGGACTGCTACTTCCTTTGACTTGGAAACTATGCTTCTATTAATGTGGGGTAAAATTAGCATCACACTGGGCTCATGTTCAACTTTTGATCTACCATATCCCCAACATCCTTTTCATATGTGGTACTTCTGAGCCCTGTATCCCCCATGCTAAAGCTGCGCATTTGGTTTTTGTGACCTAAATGTATAATATTGCATTTGTCACAATTGATTTTCATGTTATTTATTTATGCCCAATTTTCTAGTTCACTTAGGTCCTTTTCAACTCTCCTTCAATCTCCCAATGCGTTTTGTATCATCTGCAAAATTGAGAAAGTTTCCCTCTACCCTGTCACCTAAGTCAAGATTATTCATTTTTGCTTGCAAGAACAAAACAAGCAAAGACTTTATATCCCCACGAGAAACCTAGTACCATTTCTGAGAATGAGTAATTGTTTGCTTCAACAGAATTCAAGTTCCCTTGAATGAGCTGCCAACTTCCACTCTGTAAACAGGATCCCCATTCACTGGTGCAGAGAAGGAAGGAAAAGCAGGTATGATCAGACATAGCTGGACACAGAAAAGTATGCACTATAACAGAGTAACATGAGGAATAACTGGAAATCCCTGTGGTGGAATGAGATTTACCATATTTTTTATTACTTACTTTTAGTATAATGCTTAATTTTATCCATTTTTTTCTATGCAACATTCTTTGCTTTTCATCATTTGCCCTTTAGAACTCATATCATTGGTAATGCCATAAAAATGCAATTGACCAGCACCCAACATATGCCTGCATATTCCCTTTTCTGGAAGGAGGGAGGTGGCATTTTCTTCTGTTCTCTGCAGCGAAGAAAGCCGTCCCTTCAACTCACTGTTTAGCTACTGCAACCTCCCCTAACCATTCCCTAGCAAGTGGAGCATATGGATTATAATAATGCTATAGTCAGATGCAGAATGACTGTCTGCTGAACCTTAGTGGAGCTCACTGAATCATGTCATGTATCTGGCTATGATGACTTAGTTGGATGCTTCTGCAGTCCTCCTGCTCTTTACCAGCCACTGAATGGCTGGAAGCAGGGGTTGCATTGGCTAAACAGTGAGTTTAGGAAGGTTGAAAAGAGAGGAGCAATGGAGTACCACCTGCTGAACTTTTACACTACACTCTGCCATGCAGGATCTTGGGCATTATAATTTTTATTTTTTTTAAAAAAAAGCAGGAAATATATATACATGCAGTGGGTGGGAATCATGCACTCCTCCAGATACTGTTGAATTACAGTTCCCATCAGTCAGGGCTGGTGGAATTTGTGGCTCAAGAACATCCAGAGGGCCACATGGTTTCCCCTATCTAACAGTATGATCCAATACCCATCTGTTCAGATATATGGGATTAAGTTCAATGGGGCTTACTCTCAGGTGTGCTTCTATAGGATTGCAACCCACAATGCCCCCTTTTTTCTTTTTCTTTCTTTTTTCACTTTTATGTACCACTGTCAAAGGAAATATAAAGCAGAAAATAAAATATCAAGCAATCACGTTTATTTTATATATCATAAATTGAGCTTCTGTTGAAGGCTAGCAATATCGGCAACCTATTTCTCCAAGGGTTTTGTTTTATTACTGAAGCGGTCTGGTAATAATATGAATCTCTGTCCTTGTTTACATGGTTGGTTGCCTGCTTGAGCAAACTATTGACCATCTGCACAAGAATTCTGCCAGGCAGTAGATTGACCTGAGACATGCAATGATGATCAGGCAGTAGTAATAGCAAAGCAACAACAAAACAAAACCTGGGGTAGACAATGGGGAGGAAATCAAACAAATGGTTTAATAACATTATCTTCACTCAAGCCTAGCTTCTGTTGGGGACAATTTACAGGAAGGTGAAAGAAAAGTGTGACTTCTTGTGTTTTTATATAATCCAAACACTTTTATGCACATTTTTCCTCATTTATACCAGAGGATGAGGTAAAGAACATCAAACTTTGGCACTTGATTTCTCAAGCTATTGATTCCAGATTTATTTTTCTTTCCTAATTTAATTTGAGTTTCCTGGTACAACCCCTTCCAACTGGACTGAGAAGCCTGGTCCAGTTTGATTCTGTGACATTTTGAACAAACCTAGATCTGCAAAGCTCAACCAGCTAATTATTAGAGAAGCAACTTCTGATACTGAAGTGCAACAGAATCCAGAAGGAGATTGTTAACAGATAATTCCCAGCTGTCATGCTTCTTCCTTAGGATATCTTTGGTTATCCAAAGCAACAGGATAGTGAATATGGAAGATATCTATTTTAACTTTTTTAGTGAAGACCATGGAGGTCCAAGGAGTGGTGTAGTCCAGTATAGAGCTTGGAAATGTTAACTTTGTGGACTATAACTCCCAGAATCCTCCAGCCAAAATGCAGGCAGAATGTACAACTAGATCAACAAGGACTTGTGACTCCCAATTTTTTGTACAATATCAGAGGCAAAGTAGCTCGACTGAAAATAAGTTTTACTTCTTATATGAAGAAAGCTTAGGATAATCACATTTTATCTTTTTTGTTTATGTGATTGTGAAATCAATTTAGTTTCAGTGCTCAGAATAAATGCCTAGGTTCAGAATTCTTTAATCTTAAGTCAAGTGTCAGAATTGTGTGACTGCTTTGGACATTCAACCAAAACCAAACCACTTGTGAACACTTGTAAATGGTGTAAAGAAATTTAAAATAATGTTTCAGAGACTCTGCAGCACAAAATATACAGTCTAGAAAGCCCAAAAACAACCAAGAATGATATCACTTCCACTCATCCAAAATGGCAATAATGGTGGTACCCTGTATTCCTCTGGACTCCAGAGGGCCCAAACTGAACAAATTGAAACTTAACTCAGGCAATACAGAAGTCCTTTTCATCTGGGAAAAGGCAGACTAAAGTATAGAAATTCAGTCTGTGCTGGGTGGGTTTCGTTCTGGAAACATAGGTTCTGAGCTTGGGTATACTCCAGGGCTCAACCTTGAGCCTGGACGCTCAGGTTTCGGCTGGGACTAGAAGTATATACACACAATTAAGGCTTGTGCTCTAATTGTGCCTATTCCTTGAAAAGTCAAATCTGACCACAAAGACATATGGCTTCATTACATCCCATTTGGATGATTGTAACACACTAAATGGGTCTGCCTTTGAAGAGTGTTGAGAAATTTCTGCTGGTCTGAAGAGCCAAAGCCACTTTGTTAGCTGGGGCTGGTTAGAGGTAGCACACAACTCCCTTGTTGCAAGAGGTTGCCTCTCTGTTTCTAGCCTAATTCAAAGGACTGCTGATGACTTCCAAAGACTTCCACAGCTCATGTCCAGGTTCTCCTGAACATGTTTTCAGATTTTCTGAAGAATCCCTTCTCTCTATCCTAGCACCCTGAGAGGTATAGCTTGTGGGAAAATTGGTGACAGCTGTCTTGGTGGCTGCTCTGAAGCTCTGAAACAATCTTCCAAGAAAGATCAGACTGATCCCCTCCTTTCTATCTTCTCATATGCAGATGAAGACTTTTTTTTCTTTTCTTTGCTTTGCCAGTACTTGGACTGATACAGAGCGGGCAACACCCTTGTTGCCACAGCTCTACCAGCTTGCTTGTCTGTTTTTTTCAGGCACTATGTTTCTGGGCACTATGGGGAAAAGGGCTTTCCATGGGTTATGAAGTTTACATTTGTTGTTCTACTTTTTAATGGTTGTGCTTTTGACTGCTTTTAACTTTACTGATGATTTAACTATATTTTTAACATCTGTGAGTTTGGTGTTTTGTTTTTGTTTTTTGTGGCTACATTTGTTTTGATTTTTGTAAGCCACCTTAAGGTCCAGGCAGAGATAGATATCAATTAATATAACAACAGTTCCTGCTTTTCTAGTTCTGCATTTTGGATAGTATTATATCAGTGATGTCATGTGTGCATGTGTGTTTTTATCCTGTGCTGGAATTCAGTGATTTATTGTGAATTCTATTTTTTAAATTTTCCTGCTTTTAATGTTGTGCAACTCCTAGAGAAAATTAATGTTATAGCATATTTAATAAACATTAAAAATATGAGGGGAAAAAAACAACAGAACCAGCACATTGATGTTACTTTGGTTGGGGACCACATTTAAAAAATTCAGGTCAACCCATGATGTATTCCTCCCCAAGTCATTTCATATAATTTCAAGGCATTTTCCTATAAATGATTCAGGAAACAGCATATTACTTCTCTACATTGCCCCTACCTTCACTGCTTCTCCAACCATCCCTATCTGTGTTTTTCACTGTGGCCCTTTTCACACCTTACCTCATCGCGGCAGCGAGGAGTGGCGCTCGCGTGAGCAGCCACTCACGTGAGCTGCTCATGACAGCCTTTTTTGCCTCCCGCATCGCCTTCCTTCTCGCTCGACTGTCACACAAGCGCCCCGCCCCTTTCTTCCGCAGTGCAGTCTGGGAGTTGTAGGCTGCACGGGGGAAAGGAAGCATGACCAGGCCACCTTGCTGACACACCACACAGAGGTAAGTGCACCGCGAGCATTGCATGAGCGCGGGGCATTTTCAGCTTAAAGCCGAAAATCAAAAAATGCATGCGCGCCCTGCTTTAGCCTCATGAGCATCACGCGAGTGGGAGTGCGTCATATGGAGTGCCGCTCCCACTCACGTGATGCTCAAGGGGCGCTCGCGCAAAAAAAAAAAAAGCATGCTAAAAGGGCCTGTGACAAGCAAGAGATTATTCACAGCAAGCAGAAGAGGGGGACAAGAAAATGGCAGTACCATGGTCTTATGGTGAAGTGGTATGAGAAACATAGTGCCTGCAAAATGAAAGAGAGAGAGAATGAAAATGGATAAGACAAAAGGAAAGATAGAGAAAGATGAAAGACAGTCATGTGGACAAAGAAGGCAGTCAAGTAATGGATAAGAGCTGAAGGAGAAGGTGTCAATAAGATATGGAAAACAGAACTTAAGAGGGATCAAAATGGAAATGAAGACCAGGATGGGAGCAATTATCAAGGTGGATGGAGAAATGGGACACCACAGTGACTTGGGCATTGCTAACAGTATGGACAGTGACATGGACATGGCCAACAATATTGCAGGAAGAAAAAGACTTTGTAAAAAGGTGAAAGGCTGAGAGCGAAAGAGAGAGGGAGAGAGAGAGAAAGCCATGGTGAGAAAGGGAGTAGAGAACAGAGGTTCAAAAATGACCAGGCCGAAAAAAGTAATAGGATTCATGAAGTTAGACTTTGTAATCATATCGCTGATATTCAAACTTATTCTCTGTCTCAGTACTGTTATAGACAGGTATGATCAAATTGTAAACTTTTTTTTAAAAATAACTATTGTTATTTTTGTTAAAAAAACAAACTGTAAACCATTTCTGGGGGCAATGACCACAGAGACTGTTATTAAATTAAAAGTTTTGGGGTGGGCTTAAAGACAATTTGAATGCTGTATTAATTGTAAATATAACTGATATTCAAACTAAAAGTAAATTAAGAATGGAAACATATATATGAATTTAATTATGTAGGCATCTTTTGGGCTGGGGTTAGTGCATGAGTAGATTGTGATAGTTTTAAGTTTTTAGGAAACGAATTAATCCAAAATTAAATGATTCACCTATCTTTCCCTAAGAGCTGTTGCTGTAGTTCCTGCTGCTGTTCCAGACATCCAATAAGTGAATGAGCCCCTATTTTATTCATTTTGGGTTTGAAGAAGGAAGTACTCTGGTATGGGTGGAAAACATGTGTAACCTTTCCAACTCAGAAAAGGGGAAAGCTAGTGTTGAAATACAGCAGTTGCTGCCAACCAATAAGAACTATGATAAGCTTTTCTCCCTATGTGGAACAATATTTTAAGGTAAGGATTGCTCAGAGTGGGGGTCTAACTAGGTTCCTGTTGTTTTATACACAGTGGCAGAGCCTGGAGTGTGTGGAGGGGGGTGGGAGGGGCGGGGCTATGGCACGAGGGGTGTGGCCATGCTGCATTCAGGCGTGGCCAAGGCACATGGAGTATGGCCAGGGTGTGGGGGTGTGGCCAGGGCATGCCGGGGCATGGCTACAGGCTGGGATATGCCAGAAACATTGCCACCCAGGGCAAATCATCCCCCCGCCCCCATGTTCCTACGTGACTGTTTATATATAACAAAAATAATATGTTTGGTTCTTAAACATGCTGTGAATGTGAAATGCAGTTTTTTTGCAATTTTATAGTAGGATTTTTTTTCTCTATTCTTATCTTTCAGAAGGGACATCTTGAAAACTGGAAAGAAGTCATGGAGGTTGTTTGAGAAAGAAAGGGAAAGATCTGAGGACCTAAAGAACCACTATGTGACAGCCCCACCCCAAATGTAACTATTAAGCTGTGCATTTCTTTCAAACAGTTCTGGGAATAATGGAATTGTTCCTGCTGATTGAGCAGTTGAAATGCTGATTAAAAAAAAAAAACAGTATAGAAAATTTATATTGTTGTTGATTGAGGTGGGGATAGATGGAGTCTGGCTTATAGTTTATTTATACATAAAAAAAATATTTCCTGCATCTTGCCCATGTGTTCCTCCTTTTTTGAACATAACTTATCTGCTTTCAATGGGTGGATGGAAGAAAAATGGAGTTTCAAGTATTTATACACCTGCTTCCTTTTATTGAAAGCTCATAACAAGGGCACCAGAGAGAACTAAAGCAGACATTATTTTTCATCTTCATTCT
Organism: Ctenosaura bakeri; assembly: GCA_948474755.1. NCBI lineage: Eukaryota > Metazoa > Chordata > Lepidosauria > Squamata > Iguanidae > Ctenosaura > Ctenosaura bakeri. The sequence goes on from CAOLHI010005368.1 coordinate 14,460, forward strand.
GGTAAGTTTTCTGGTGTAATAATCTTAAATGCCAACTTAAAAGGATTTCAGGTGTAAGATTCATCCCCTTTTCAATGTAATTAAAAACAGCTTTTTTTTAGCCTTTTAGTGTAATCATTTAAATTATTAGCATTTCATCATTATCCTATTATGATATATAAATAGTTGATACAAATAACATGATAGAAAGCAAAAGAGTATGTCAAATGATAGGCTAAAATTAGAGGTGACTCTAATCTTTTGCTGGAAGGGCATTGGTTAACCCTTTCCTCCATACTGTTTTCCCACTGTAGGGGGTGGGGGGTGCAGAGAGATTTTCAGTAGAAAAATGGTAGTAAAAGGAAAGAGTTTCCATTCTCTAGTCCTAATCTGAGTCTGGATGCTCCTCCTAAATTATGTCTTTGTCCCTCTATCTGATGATGCTTATTTTAAGGCAAATCTGCAAAGGAGTGTAGCCTCTCTGATTATTATTTCTAAGGGCTGCTTGAATAAACCACTATTCAGTTTGACAGGAATGAGGAACACGTGGCCCCTCTACATGTTGCTGGATGCACATCTCATCATCCCTAGCTAGCATAGTAAATGATGAGGAGTGAGGGGAGTTGCATTTCAGGAACAATGGAAGGCCACAAACTCTCATTCAACACATTTCAAACCACTGAGAAGAGTGTCACTATGCAAGCATAACTCTGGATTGGATCATAGCCGTTGTTTGTGCAATGCACCTGTAATGTGAGCCTATTACATTACACGTGTGCACTGTCTAAATTCATACAAGGAAGGAGGGACTAGTTTTGGCTCATGCTCGTTGCATAATGTCTGAACTGAGAGTGAAATTCAAAGAATACGGGAATCAGTTCAATTGAATCATGCATGCAGTTGAAAATAGACAAGGACCTCCATCCTAAAAAAAGATCTGATTTAAGTCAAAACCTCAGAAAAGAATGTCACAATTGGTACCTGATTTTTTGAAGAGATGAGTGCTCTCCACTCTTTTCAAGTTATGAAATGAAACAATCATCAAGGTTTTGTATTATTTTCCTCTTCATAAAATCTCACTTTGTACAGGTTAATTCAGTCCAAGCTGCTAAGTCCTTCTGGTTCTGTTTGCTATTGCTAATGATTTTTTACCACTTGGTAATTTTGGAATGAATGTTGTTGTAAACTTTCTTTCAAAGAGTAAGAAAATTGCTGCTATCTGTCCATTGCATTCACAGTTTTTCTCTTCATGTGCAGTTAATGTTCACAAATTATCCCAACACGGATGGTGGTTTTCAGGAACATAAAATCAGTTCATCTGTGATATTTTTCTTTATGAAATCTAATGACCTCTTGCATGCAGACAGAAATATAAAGACACCACTGCGATTTATTGTATTCATTGCAGAGAGAAAAGAAGGAAAATACCAGCAGTGAGATGAATGTTCATAACAAGAGAACAAAACAAAACAAATGTATTCGTGCACTATAGTTTAGCAGTCTTCAAATTAAAACCACAAAAAGAATCCAGATATAAAATCCACTGAGAATGAAATGAGTTTTCAATATCACAGTGCCATCATTAAAATTACTACACAAATGCTATAGTTTATATTTACAATAGGAAATAATTCTCCAGTCCAGAACAATACGGAAAGCAAAACTAACTATTCCATGTTTAGCATATTTTCAGAAGCTATAATAAGTAATAAAGGGAGAAATCTGCTATAACCCTGAGTGATTGTGTAATGGGGGGTAAATAATATAACATTATATTTAATTTTTAATATATATATATATATATAGGTTATATTGCCCACATACCAGTTTTCTTCTTTATGCTGGAAGAGATGATGGTATAGGTGATGATATCAATCAAGAATACATTCCATTAATTTTAGATATCATTAATGTATATTTATGTAGCCAGTGCCACCACAAAAACTAAGAAACTACACTTTACAAAGAAATAAAACCTAATGGATGAAATATCCTCAGAGGTAAAATATATATTACTCAAAATACATAATCAGGTTCTCCCATTAGAAGCCAACTCTCATAAACTGTCATTGTCTCTATGAAATGCTCAAGTGCTGACAAACTGCCAAGAGAAGAGAACTGGAAGGGGAGGATGGCAAAGAGAAAAGCACCTAAACAAAATCTTGCCAGCACCCAAATGGCAGAAGGCCTGTGAGGATACTGGGACCATTTCTGCTTTGAACATGGAGCACTATTTTACTTTGTTGGACTTCAGCTCCAGAACTGTCCATATCCACTGAAGGATTATGGGAGCTGCCTAGTCCAAAGAAGTAATTTTCTCCAGGCTTTGAAGTCCTGGCTCATTGGTTCACAAAAAGCAGTGACAGAAACAGTCTTCAGTAGAAGCCATCAGGAAACTTCTTATTGATCTTCACATCTTGAAGAATCTTTATTTGGTGTTCTCTCTCCTCTAAACTAGCTAGCTGATGAAGAGTTCCAAGGACCTGAAATTTGTCCCAAAATGTTGTGAATATGTTTGTTGTTAACTGCTGTCAATATAACTTCAAGTTTTGGCGACCCTATGAATAAGAGACTTCCATCATCAACAGCCCTGCTCCGGTCTTACAAAGTAAAAATCCTGGCTTCCTTGATTGGGTCTATCCATTAGTATCCATTGGGTCTTTCCATTGTTATTGTTGCTGCTGTATGCCTTCATGTTATGGCAAATTATGGCAACTCTAACAAGAAACTATCTTGGGGGTTTTTTGGTAAGATTTTTTCAGAGGGGAGTTGCTTTCACCTCCCTGAGGCTGAGAGTATGACTTGCCCAAAGTCAACTAGCGAGTTTCCCTAGTCAATCAGGGATTTGAACCCTTGTCTCCAGTGTCATAGTCCAAAGCACTACACTAACTGGCTCTGTCTTTCTACCTTACCAAGCATTCTTGAATTTTCTAGTGAGTCCTGTCTTCTCATGATATGTCCAAAGTACAATAGTCCTGGTTTGGTCATTTTGGCTTCTAGGGAGAGTTCAGGCTTGATTTGCTCTAGGACCCATTCATTTGTCTTTTTAGCAATCTGCAGGAATCTTCTGCAGCACCACATTTCAAATGAGTTGATTTTCTTCCCATCACTGTCCAGCTTTAATAACCATACATAGAAACTAGAAATACAATGGCATGGACTATCTTAATTTTAGTATGCAATGATATGTCTTTATGCTTCAGGATCATGTCTAGTTCCTTTAAAGCTGATCCTCGAACTCCAAGTCTTCTTCTGATTTCTTGTATGCAGTCTCCATCCTGACTAATGACTAAGCCAAGGCATAGAAAATTTTGAATGGTTTCAAAGTCTTCATTGTCTATTTTAAAATTACATAAATCATCTCTGGTCATTGTTTCTGTTTTTGAGCACAGGCTATGCATCAGGACAATCAAATGTTGTGGCACACCCATTTCTTTAAGAGTGATCCATATTTTTTTCATGATCTAGATAATCAAAAGCTTTGTTATAATCTATATATCTTTGTTATAATATTATAATTGTTAAAATCTATAAAGCACAGGCTGATTTCATTCTGAAATTCTTTGGTGCACTCCATTATCCAACATAAGTTTGCAATACGATCCCTAGTACATCTCCATTTTCTAAACCCAGCTTGGACATCTGGCATTTCTTGCTCCATATATAGTAAAAGTCTTTGTTATAGAATTTTGAGCATCACTATGTTTCAGTGGGAGATTAATGCTATCGCCCTGTGGTTGGTTACTGCAATACCTGGCGCCCCCCTTTTGAGGACTGGAGTATATATTGAGTGTTTCCAATCTCTGGGTCATTTTTTTTCCACATTTGTTGACAGATATTAGTTAGAAATAGAGTAGATTCTGTCTCAGTAGCTTGAAAGAGCTTTATTGGTATGCCATCTGTTCCTGGTGATTCATTTCTCCCAAGTTCCCTGAGTACAGTTTCCACTTCACTTTCTAAAGTTATAGGTTAATCTTCAAATGGATCTTCCCTGAATGAATCTGCCATCCTTTCATCTCTTTTATATAGCTCTTCAGTGTATTAGCTTTTTATTTCTTCATGGCTATGTAATGTGTTCTCTTACTGGTCACAGAGCATCTCCACTCTTGGTTTAAATTCCCCTTTGATTTCTCAGATCTTGTGGAAGAGGTCTTTTGTTCTTCCCTTGTTGCTGTCATCTTCTATTTCTCTGCATTGATCATTACAGTAGTTCTCTTTGTTCCTGTGTACAAATGGCTGAACAGTTATACTCAGGGTTCTGACTACATTTCTATCACCTTTTACTTTTGCTTTTCATTTGGTCTTAACTACTTGAAGAATTTCAACAGTCAACTATTGAGCCTTTTCTTTCTTTGGCTGCAGATAGTGTCTTTTGCATCCCCCCACCCCCTCCCAATAATGTCCCTGGCTTTAGTTCAGAGTTCTTCTGACTCCTAGACATTTAGGCTTAAGAGTAAAAATCTACTTCTACATTATCTTTCAATTCTACAGAGATGTTGTTCAGATTGTATTTTGACATGACATTAGGTTTACTGTTCATTAACTTCACTCCCACTTTTGATATTAGCAATTCATGGTCTCTGCCACATTCTGTTGGTCAATTTTTTTCAGAGAGAATGGAGCTTCTCCATCTTCTGCTTCTAGTCATGTAGTCTACTTGATTTCTGTACTGGCCATCAGGTGATGTCCATGAATACAGTTACATTTTTAGTTGCTTGAAGAATGAGTTTATAATGAACAAACTGTTGGCTTTGCAGAATTCAATCAGTTGCTTTCTCAATTCATTTCTTGATCCTAGGCCAAATTTGCTTAAAATCTTTGATTCTGATCTGTTCCCTACTTTTGCATTGCCTAGGATTAACAACAGGTCCTATTTGGATATGTGATCAATTTCTTCCTGGACTCCAGTGCAGAATCTTTCAGCTTCTTCTTCTTCTGCCTCTGCAGCTGGATCATAAACTTGGATTATGCTTATATTTTATTGGTTTCCTGTGAAATCTTATTGATATTATTTGTTGAGATTTGTATTATATCCTATGACTGCTTTTGCTACGTCTCTCCTCACTATTAATGCCATCCCATTTCTCCTTAGATTTTCATTTCCTGAGTAAAACAGGAAACTGACTCAAAGTGTCCCATTCCTGTTCACTTTAGATCACTCACCAAAGTATGGCAATATTTATATGTTCCATTTTTTTGTTTTACAGTATCTAGCTTCTCCTGATTTATGTTTCTCGTATTCCATATTCCTATAAAATGTGTTATGTAGGTTTGACTTTTCTTTAACCTGTGAGCATGTCAACAGCTGAATGCCCTTTTGACTTGTGCCCAGTTGCATCAATAGCTACAGTGCTACTTGTAATGTTGTACAATGCTTTCCAAGTAGCTTATTGAGTGCCTTCTGGCCTGGGAGTTTTGTCTTCTGCCACTATCATTTGTTTCATTTTGGACTGTCTCATTATAGGGCTTTTGTGGTAAAAGATATTCAAAATGATGTTTACTGTATCTCTTTATGCACAGTACTAACTATGACCTATGGTGACACTTCCACTGCCTCTGAGAGATCTTCCACCAGTGCCGTCCACTCACACACACACACACACACACACAGCACTGCTCCTGCCCGGTAACTGTTTGGCACACTTAGTTTGGCTCCTAAGCTAAAGCCTATCTTACATAGGAGACCCTACGAGCAGCACTGCTACCATCAGCATAGCCTCTTGCCTCATAGGAGCATGCAATTCCACCACCACAGAAAGATAGTGCCACTGTGAATGTGAATATATAGTTGGTCATAATAAAGGTATTGCCTGACCATGGATTTTTTAGCATTTTTTTAAATGAATCACTCAGATAACTTTGCTGTATGAGCAATTAGTCAATTTCTGTAATCATATTTTGCAGACTGGAGAGAAAATACTTCAAAAGAGCTTAGAGTGAACCAAAAGAACAATTAGGCTATGGAAATAATGTAGAAGAAAAACACATTCATTTAAATTTTGTCCAACCTGCTTAAGCTGCATTCTAGTTAAGAAAATGTATTCTTTCAACTCATATACCTTCCTTTGCACTGCAGCTTCCAGCCTCCATCCTTTCAGTCTGGCTCATAACCCTGAGTCTTTTCAGCCTATCGATCAAAACTTGTTGATTTCTAGCTCACTCCTCCTTCTGACTGCTTCTTCTCTTATGTACACCATGGTTGGATGGACCCCTAGCATACTGATCATAAAACACGTCAAAAGAACTATTGGCTTTCTAACTGGCTAAGGCAGTAGATTTTTGCATAATCTTTGGCCCTTTCCACACCGGGGTAATAAAATGTTGTAGCACGACCTCTAACAGAGGTAATCTACACTGTAAAGTGGATTGGGGTGGACTACTTTAGCATAGTTCCACACCCCAATCCGCGCAGGAGCGACCAGAAGTGGTGGTGCCGCGTGCTTTTTAAAAACCACTTTTGATTAGGTTTTTAAAAAGCATGGAGCGTGCAGCCCCGTGCAGCCCCGTCGCAGCTTCCGGTGTAGATTTGCAGGTGCGCGCAAGTGCGTGCCTGCAGATCTGCCAGGGGCAGGCTTCCGGCTGGCAAGCTTCTCCGGTTGGTGGAGAGCCTCTGCCAGCCGTAAGCCACCATTTTGGATGCCACAGGACACCGAGGAGTGTGGAGCAGTGAACACGTGCTGCCCCGCGTGGCAACGGACTTACCCGGTTGCCGGTAAGCTCCGTTTCAGCGCATTTTACCCCATTTCTCCCTCCACGTGTGAAAAGGGTCTTTGTTTCCTATATTAAAGAGGTTTCTTCTTCCACTTCCATTAGCCTTTACTAGGTCAGTTCATTGTGCTTTCTATGAACTTCCAACCCCTAGCAAGAACACCTCTAATAATTCTGTATTTCTCATCAATTTTGCATAAAAATTACCAATGCTTCATCAATCTACTATATAAAAGTCAAAGTTTATCTGTGAGTTTGTCTGTTTGTCTGCATCAGATAGGCAAAGACCTCATATGATTGGCTGTGTGAGGCGAAAAGACCTCATATGATTGGCTGGCTGTGAAAGTTCTATGGAATCCTGGGTTTGGCGGTTCAGGAAGGCGCCTTTAGAATTCTCAGCCAGAGAGCTCTGAATAGGCCAGTTGCTATGGAGATGAGGCCTACTATCAATAACGATGCCAGAAAACATTTGGGAGGCATATGTGACATATACAACATAGTTACAAAGTCTTCTCACCTCACACAGTAGATTGTATGGGTTCCATATGTGAGGAATCTTAAAGTCGAAATTCAAAACAAAAAATGCTCCCAGAAAAACGTAAAGCCATTGCACAAATTCAACAGAAAGCAAAAAAATGAAAAGCCAGTATATCAACATCACCAGAGAACACAGATTGGATCGGGGACTACGGGGAAAAGTTGCAGGTACTGGAATAGGCCAGTTGCTATGGAGATGATGCCTAGCAGTAAGCAGGAGGACAGTGTATTCCCGCAGGAACCCAGCCTCTGTATATTAACAACTCTGAATACAGATTGGATTGGAGAATATGGGGGAAAGGTACAGGTAATGGAATAGGCCAGTTGCTATGGAGATGAGGCCCAGCAAGGAGAAGGAGGACAGTGTATTCCCTCAGGAACCCAAACTGTGTATATAAATAACTCTGAATACAGATTGCATTGGGAAATACGGGGGAACATTACAGGTACAGGAGAAGACAGTTGGGTGAGTTCTTAAGAGGAAAATAAAATCCCAGGCAATGCTGGGTAAATACGCTAGTTATCAATAAGATAATACAATCAGAGCCAGGCTTCTCTCATATCTATGTCCTTTCAAATAGAAACTCACAAGATTACCTCTATTTCCCCACTATATCACTAGCAGATAGCTTAGAATTTTAAATACCACCTCCTAAATTGGGGACTTGGTGGCCCTTTCCACTCATATATGGGGATGCTGGAGAAGTTGTTAGTCAGTATATTTTGAAGCAGCAGTTTCACCTTGCACGTCCTCCTCTTTATTCTGTCAAGTGACCCTCCTTCATATTAGAGATTTTGAAAGACTGCCTTTTAAAAGCACTAATTGAACAAAGCTGACTTTCAAAACATAGAAATTGCCGGGAGAGTAAGGAAAAAAGTCAACGCAAAGAGCAGTGAAGCAGAACGAGAGTCTGAATATCAAAAGCAAGATTGGAACAATCACTTCCTGGCTGCAATTACCTTCATCCCCTGCAGTGACTAAGTGACTTGTCAAGGTGTCAAGGAAACTAAGGATGCAAGAAAATCTCGCTTCCATACCAAAAGCCTTCTTCCTTATGTGCATTTCCTCTGGTTTAATTAATGGCACGTGCAAAGTCACTGGCTAAGCAAGGAAATCAGGTGCTTACCAACACAGACAGATGGGTTGACAAAAGAATCCACAGATTTTTCACAAGATGGTCACCCTTAGGTAAGAGAGGGCATTTGTCACCACCTGCATTCTCCTTTTCCCACTTAGCTGGTCATGCAGGGACAGTTTTCTTGTTCACCTCCATTCATCCTTCAGCTTTATCACTCTTCATCTTTTTATCTCCTATGTGGAGTGTCAAGGACTGTGATAAGGACTAGTGGAGGAGGATGAGAAAGGATCTGAAGACAGTCCTTTTCCTAAGAAATTTTCCCAAAATGTGAATGTGGAAGAAAGCAAAACTGTCAAATTTGGCTATCCGTACTGGTGTATGCCAGGAAGGGATACATTACTGGATCTACATTTTAATAGAAACCTACCTAATTTGTAGCACATGAACTGCTATGCAATCAGAAGACAATTGTTCCACAGTTTTTACACAGTACAACTCTTTTACACAGTACAACTCTTCAACACAGTACAACTCTTCAAACAACATTGTATTTGTCAGAGGGAAAGTGCATGTAATATTTAAAAATTGCATTAAAAAAAGCTGTTTAGCAAAAAAAAAACAAAAATACATGTGGATTTTTGTGCATAAGAAAATGGATATACATTTCCATCCATATTTCAACCAATAATGTAGAAATTGCATAGTACAGACATACTTGAGGGAAAAAAACACTTAGACATTATGAAAAAGAAATATATATGACCATCTGTAGTGTGAGATTCATTGAATGCCTTTCTTATTTTAATAGCTTAGGTACAAGCTGTTAGACAGACTGTATCTTCCTATGCAAGATCCTTGGGAAAGGTCCTTCTTTTTGGTCCACTGGCTTCATGGTACGACTGATGAGGGTAGAAATAGGGTCTTCTTAATGGCTGCCCTTCGGCTCTGGAACTCTCTTCCCAGGGAGACTAGATTCACATCCTCCTTGCAGTCCTTCCATTGGTAGGCAAAGCCTTTTATTCCAACAGGCCTTTGAGAACTAAAGGTTTTTAAATAATACTTATCTGGACTCGCATGATGAACGTCACTGCAGAGGAAGGTAAGCTTTTGATGGTCTCCATGGAGTGCGACCAGAGTGTTATTTTTGATTGGTGCTAAGCACCAAATCAAGACATATGACAGGAGCAAAGGAGACAGTGAAGCAGTTCACCCCCTATACTTGTCATTTTCAGTGAAGGAGGCTACCCTTGAGGTTAACCTGGGGCTATGTCTCTCACTTTTAGAGCCGTGCTGCTTGCGTGGGAGTCACTGGGTTACCTTCCAAGATACTGGACTGGGGAGCAACCAAAGCAATTTGGATTGCCCCTGGGACTGAAGTGTTATCGCCTATGGGTAGGCTGAGCAGGTTGTCACATTGTGACTGAGATCAGCTGGTCCCGTATCATGTTGCTCCCCCTCTCTTGTATCTTTCAGGTTAATGCAATTTAAATAATACTGGTCAAAATAAAGTGGCCCTTAGTTAACCCAACTTTGTGTCTGGTCTCTTTATTCCATGGTTGAGCATCAAAGGGCTTTTAAGAAAGTGCTGTATTGCTTTTATTGTTTTAACTTTTCTTTCTTTTAAAGTACTTTTCACAATTTGTAAGTGTACGTTTTAGATTGTTTTAAATGTTCTTGGTAGTTTAATTCCATTTTGACATCAACCTTGTGAATATTTCAGCAGCATTATATATTTCAGTTTTTAAACCACTTTAGTCCCAGTTTTGTTGAAAAGGTAGGTTATGAGTTCATCGTCTTCACCATCATCATCTTCAACACACTTAGGAACAAGCATCAATATCATTCTTTCTATATTGTTTGTTATCTTTATTTATATGCTATTTCTCCTCACTCCAAAAATAACTGGGACTCAAGGTAGTTTACAAATTAAAACAAATGCAATATAACTAATATGCCTGTCTTATATCCAAACACTAGACTTGTTCATGGTGGATAACGTGTCTCCACCCACAAATCCAGTCCTGACCAAAAGATTCTCCCATTCTACAGAATCTTAGTCCAAGAAGAGTTTCTATAAGATTATTTAAAAATATATTCCTCTCTCTTTAGCAGATCCAGTTAAAAGCAAGCTACCTGTGATACGTGACCTTTCAGGATATACTCCTTATGAGAATGACCTCTGGATCACAATACATCCAATCTTTCTTCTGCCATTGAAAGCAAGTTCTTCTTGCCAGCTGTGGCACTGGCCACCAAAATCAACTGATTGCCATTTTGACATCTTGGTAGTTTTGCTTTACAATTTGTGCATATATACACTATATAAAATTAGCCTTCAAGACTTGCCCTGTCTTGGAGTTATCTAAATACCATCATGTGCTGGAAATGATGAATGAACAACTGACCAGAATTAGCATAAATGAGCAGATTTTTGCTGATGGCACATGTATTTTCTTGCATAGGTCAGTCTGTGTTATGGTCAAAGGCCATTAACTGCCAGTCACTTAATTGCACAAATTAACCCTTGTAAACTGATCATGTCTTCTGTTTCTTTTATTTGTGTTTCTCCTTTCACATAAACTCATGCTGCCCCTTTTTATCGAAGTGTCATGGGCCAATAACAGTAAATAAACTGAAGATGCTAGACTGGATTATTTTCATTGGCCTTTGGTAGTAGCAAAAGGAAGAGCTCCCATCTGTGTATGTGAATGTGTTAAGTACAACTACTTTTTGATTAGAATTCTGCCTTATTTTCAGTGTCAGTCATTGAACAAGTACTGGAAAAAAAAAAAAAAAAAATCTCAAACCAAAGAGCCACGGCGGGAAGCAGTTATTACAGATTCTTTGTCATATGCTTATTATATGTTGATTAAAATATTTCACACATTTGAAAAAGTAAATCTGCAACATATTCTCATGTTGAAAATGTCAGCCACAAAATCTGCCAAAGTTTCACTTATAATGGATATGTTTAATTAACGTGACATTTTACATATATTCAAAATGACATTCAAATTCTGAAGAGCCCAGATGAATTCAGTGAATTGTTCTGTGTTGCCAGTTTTGTTATTATTGATATGTGATCTTGACAGAAAACATTTTCTCCTTAAGTAAAATATTTGTTTCAACACACACACAAAAAGAGCCATGCTTGATTAGATAAATCTAGGAAGCTTCTGGGAACACTGAAGGCAGGGCATGAAGGTGGTTCAGAGTTTTGAAATTCATACATTTCAGATGTGATGGGCCAAGATTAGAATGTCACATTTCTACTGCCATTTTAGGGATTTTTCTTCAAACCAGTATAAAATGATAGGAAAAATGCCAGGGAACAGAGTGCAGAGATATAGGAGGCCGTTCAGCAGACAAACTGAGATAGCTTTGCAGTTCGGCAGAGCTTGCCTGTTCAGGGTAGAATAGAAGCATAGTCAAAAGTAGATCCAGGAGTTCAGGAATCTACAAGGCAGCAGGGTCAGACAGTCCAAGGATCAAAGAATACAGGCAGACAGCAAGCAAGGAGTCTGGAGCACACAAAGGCAAGGGCTGGCAAACACACAAATTGTTTCTGACATCAGGCCACAGCCCTCTGCCTTCCTTAAAAAGGATGGAGCCAAATGGCTCTCATTCCATCCTGACTAGATCCCAGTGCACTTGCATCTGCCTGTTCTCCTTTGAGGCTGCTGGAAAAGCTGACTCCTGGCCCATGACACAAACTTAAAAATTTATATGCATTTTTAAACCATTTAACTCCTGACCTCTCAGCCTGTCTGTGACAGAAGGGCTAGAAGACACACTGCATCAGCTTTGGGAAAACTGTTGGATTAACACCTACAACATCCTGGGTTAATGCTAGTTTCCATCTTACGGTGAGACAAAGCTATGGACCTCAGAATCCATTCCCTAAACATCTTATAGTTTTCTCAGAAATACTGAAGGTTTCAGTAAACAGGAGTATGAATTTTCCAAATGCTTCCTGGTCCTAGAATTTCTTTTTTGATTCAAAGAAAGTTTAGGTTGATGGCAAGTTTATTAAGCTGATGGACCCTACATTGGAACAGTCATGTTACTTATGCTCCTCTTTGTTGGACATGGGGTGTCAGTTGTGCTTTATACAAAGTCTTATGGGAGGCTCTTCCATATATGGTAGACCAGGTGGCTGACGTGGCAGTAGCTGTATTCTGAATGCAACAGTTTTAATGATTTATGGAGACCTCAGATCCATATATATTTCCTATAACAGGAAGTATAGCATTCCGGGATTTGTAGACTCACATGCACTCTTTGTACAAAGCTCTTTTAGTTATTCCTACTTATCCATACTACACGCCACTTTTTTTGACTCTGTACATTCATCAAATTACCAAAACGTCAGTCAGGCAAAGTCTTGAATGTGTTTTTGGCAGAAGAAGCCAACTTGAAAAGATAAATTACCTTAACATTAAGCCTTGAGCAGCACTTGAGCAGGTCAATAATGGCCCATCAAAAAGTCTTTATTGATGCAAAAGAGGTTTGCTTTGGAAGAAATGAGCACTTCTGAAGAAAATGTCACTATTATTTACATTTTCTTTATTTTTTAAAAAAAATCAAAAACCTCCTCAAATATGAGCAAGACTTTCCCCCATTTTTATCATTCCTCCCACTCCCTTAAAGCTCATTTCAAAAATTGCACTAAGCAGCACAATATAAAACTCAAATGCCCTTTCAGTCGTATACCCTATAGACATTAAATACACACACTGCAGGACTCATGCTGGCTAAATGGAGGTATTTGGATAGCTCTGTGTCAGATAACTGTCATCAGAAATCAGTAGGAGGAGGAATATGGAGAATATTCCCACCTCACATACAGTAAAGGTTAGGAACATAAAACATGACAGAGATTTCTGGAACCTGAATACATGGAGTTATAAAATGGGCCATAAATTTGTCTACTGCATGAATATGGCGCTTAGTAAACCAGTGCTGCCTGGGTTGTATGTTCCAGTAATGAACAGGATAATTGTAGGACTATTACACACTCTCAGATGAGTAAATTTGCCAAGATGTACAATCCCACTTTCATGTGATTTTGGCTACTTTTTCAAGTCACAAAATCAGTAATTTTTTACTACGTCTATGCTAAACAGAGGTGGTTTGGACAACACTTTTGGAAACAATTTATAAGCATCATGGTTTTAATCCTTTCGGAATAATCCCATGGCGCATGTGTGTGAAGATTCATGTTGTTACTAAGACCTACCTGCCAGCCAGCTGAGTGCAAGAAGGAAACTAGGAGCTGCTGGTGGTGGTGATGGTGGTGATACATGTGGTGTTTTCCATCGTAGTTAATGGGAGGGAATTAATTCCAGCCCTGGCATTGTTGTGGACTGTTTTGGAGGGAAAGTTGGAAAAACAATGGATCTGTAGCAAAGTTATTTGACTGGCTTTAGAAAGTCACTGTTCATTCCTGGGAAGTAAACATTCTTCACACTTCAAAATCTTCTATCGTGAAGCAATCTGCCAGAAAATTCGACCACAGCTGTAACGAACGTTAGGACATTTGTGAATTATTTCCGTAGCTTATGGCAGTGATATGAATTTGTGGTTCAGCAATTTCTAGATAGGGTCTTTCTCCTCTACCTCCACATATTGTGAAGAAACAGGATGGGAAAATGTGATAGGGAGTCTCCTTCCCTGTTTTGCTAAGCCATTTTCCAATTGGATTGGGGTAGGTTTAAAATTTAGCTTCTGTCACAATCCTTCTCCATCCTACTCAGGAAATCACTTCAGCTCAGTGGAGAAAAAGGAATCCTGTAACCCTCCTGCTTCTCTATTGCTCAGCAGTTTTCTAGCCCCAGCTGAATAGCATGGAGAGGGTATATCACAGAGAAGATGACACTTAAATGTCATCTTGCTTCTAATAGCTTGAAAGCTTGAAAACTGCTTGGCAGCATAAGAGGAAGATCATGGCAGGCATTAAAGTGATATTTCAGCTGACGGAAAGGTGTGTCCCTCTGCAGATATACCAGTATATGAAAGAGGGAATCAGAATGGCCAGACACTGTTGCCTTTGGCCTTGCCTACCACAGGAATGTTCCCCCAAGAGCTTTCCCGTGAGTAAATGTATGTATTCTTCACTCCTTTCCAAAGAGATTCCTTATTAAATGTATGCAGTATTGCACAAACATGGGATGTGTTTGCAAGGACATTCAATCATCATATTTGTGTAAACCTTCAAGGTCAGTACCATGGCAGAGCAAAATTCCAATGGTGTATGATATCACTTATGTTCAAAAATAATTTGTTTGATCTGTAACATCTAGATGTATTCTGGAAAAAGCTTCATCACCCTGAAACTCTTTCCCTTAACTTTTTTATCATACCAGTATCTATAATATAATGCAGGGTGCTCAAAAATTAATGAACATTCAGAATTTTATTGGTTTAAACCTTTGTTCTCAATCAAGCCAGCTGGTTGATGAGATTTTTTTTTAAAATCAGTATGCAATGATTTACAGTATGGGGTTGTGACACCACTTCTGAGTAATCCGTTTGGACCAGGAATTTCCTAATTTGAAAACACCCCATGGAATGCAATGTTTACATCTTGGTTTTTCCTGGCAAGGTTTGGTTGGCCAGGTAAGGTAAGTGGTTGCTTCCCATGCTAGCAATCAAATCTGTTGCAATTGAACTAGTCTGCACTGAAGTTCTCAGCAAAAATAAAATAATTTAAATAGAACTGCAATACATGGTCTTATCTTATTGGGGAAAACTGTGACAATGAAACCTCTGTGCTTGCTAAGTCTGTGGTCCAGGTGTTGTCGGGCAACTCTGAGATAGCTGCACTTAATTCTTAAGAGTTCTTTAGCTTTAAAATGGACTTAGACTGGATAGCCCTTAATACAGAGGACACCTTCAAACAGAGGACTGTGCTCTGTAAAGTGGGATACATGGCCACCCTACTTGGAAAATGTCAGTTTCCCAACACACATTACATTAGCCAGGAAAGGAAAGAGGACTTTTATTACTGCCATGTTTATCACTGCATCCGAGGCAGGAGGTAGAGCTAGAACTAGCTTGGATTAAATCACAATGAGGAAAAAAGTCTGAAGGCAAAATGTTTGTCTTCATATTGAAGGTGACCCTTGTGAATTGCTGAGGTTCATATTCCAAGTCAGGCCATTACGAATGTCAGCAACATCACTTTTCAAAAGGATCCTTCAAAGCTGAATTTCAAAAACAGAACCAGAGGACGTTCAGTATTCAAAAGTCCACATTTAAATCCTGTAATTTTGCTGGTTCTTGTCTCAGCTCACTGCCTTGCCACTGCTAGCTATCTTTTCATGAATTTTATAATACATATTGGCACAACAGATCTCCAGGCTTTGGAATAATCTTTCTTTAGAAAAGGCAAGGATATACAGCTTTTTTTTACCCACTTTTTTAGATGTCTAGAAGCAACACAAAATTTTGTTTCCTGTGGCAAGTATATACCAAAGTCATGCTTAAATGAGTGTGTGTACACTGTTCAGAATGCAGCACGAAATAGTGTGCATCTTCATACACGAACATGCCTCTTACACATAATACAACAGGCCTTCCTCACTTGATCTCTTTTTTAGCTGCTGTCTGAATCTCTGAAAGCCATAAATTATGCTCTTGAGTCAGAGAAGCACTTGCAATGAAGACAACAATGTCAATGAAATAAAATTAATAGCGCAAAATGCTAATAAAAATGGGCAAATCCCCTTTCTCCTCATAAAAGCCTATTAGCCTGACTCATATTTACTCTTCTTCTGGACCAAAATTAGTGTGTTTCTTGAAGCTTATGGGAAACACTAACAGTAATGAAGCAGAGAAATGATGAATGTTAAAAAATTAAGGTGATCCATAAATGGTGATAAACTTGCCCCCTCTTTGGCGCCCATGTACTTTTGATGAGCTGGCGAAGTTTTAAACCTCTTTAATTTAAGACAGAGCAGTTTTATTTCTTTCAAGCTACAGTGGAAATAATTTCCTTATCTATCATTTAGAATGGTTTAATACTTTCATTAATCCACACATCATAAAGCAGAAAGTGATTTTTATACCTATTCCAATCACTCATTGTGGCCGACTGCAAATGGGAAACGGCTGTTTTTCTGCTGATTCTGAATTTAAAACTTAAGGACAGTATCTCCACAAGTCAGAGTAATTATGGAGGCAAAGATTTAAAGACAGATAGAGCCTCTGTCATCTCTTCCTTACCATTATTGGGTTTATTATTGGTTTGGAGGGAAAATAAATGAACAAATCATGGGAACATAACCCCAGAGAGAAGAATGGAGATCTGGTGTATTGATGGAAAGAAGCAATGCCTTTAAGGCAGGACTGCAGTAGAGACTGATTATTCATAGTTTTACCAGCCAGCAATAGACTGAGTGCCTTTTTCTCTTTCAGCTGTTTCCTATACATGCGTGCACGCGTGCACGCACACACACACACACACACAGATCTTACAGGTGTTCACTCTTCCTGCTGACTTACTGTAAATCCACCAAGTCATTTCAGAGATTAATTAGCAATGCTAATTAGAAACACTACAACAAGGCCAGCGGAGAAGGTCAATTGCCTAGTAGCTTTCTGAAGATTATCATGTTTTATTATGAAGTATTCTCAAGATTATACTAAAATGCATCATATTAACAGTATGCTATTAGTTGTTCTAATCTAAAAAATGTAGTTAATTCTGAAAGAAGAAAGTCCTACATAATCGCTGGTCTGTAAATGTCTTGGTCCAAAGAAACACTGATACAGCAAGCGATTTCTGATAATCCTCAAACCTCAGGATGAATGAGTCCCTTTACAAAGACTTCCTCTTTTTTTCTCCTCCTAAATCCTTTCTTTTTGTTTCTTATTTACTTAGAGAAACTATATGAACCACATCTAAATCACAACAAAATAATAAGTAACAAAAAGACAGCTGATCAGATGAAAAAGAACAGGAACAGTAGTGTTTCCAGGAAGGATCCTGATTAACAGAAGAGCATGAGTTTCTTGTTCAAATGGCCACAAGGAAATGTCTCCTCATTGACAAAAATAGGAAAGGGATGTCATGTCTCTATTAAACTTTTTTCCCCAATAATTTTATTAATTTTCCAAAAAAAGAAATAATAAATAAAAACAAATATATACATCTTTTAGTAATACAACATATAGTGGTAATATCTTCTTAGAACAATGTCACATATTTACAATATTTCTTCCTAGGTTTTTTTTTCTTGTAAGAGCTAATAAATATTATTATTTGTTTTATAACACTAACCCTCTATTTGTCATCAATTACCTTTTATATATTAATCCAGCATTCCATTTATCTTGTCAATTAACTGTATTCTTACATCTTAAAACTTTTTCAAAGACGTTTCCATACTGTTGAATGTTACCAGATTGCCCAGTTATAGAAAAATCTTCATAGTCTCTCACTTCATTGTTGGCTTAACAAAGTGTGGTTTATTGCACTTGCTGAAAAACTGACTTAGCATTCTAGATTGGCAATAAAATTTTGATTGTAATAAAATAAAACAAATTTGAAAAAAATTGATTTCCTTTCATTTTATTCATTTCAGATTTCAAATCATCACAATGACCTCCAGAATATCAAACAAGCTTCTGGCAAAACAAATTATAAGACACAGTTCTTATTCGCTCTTATCCTTTGTCTATAAATTGTCATACTCAACACATTATGCAATTATAATATGAACCATGTTATTTATTCAATTCATTAAATGTCAGTTTGGGATTGTGGGAATGGTATTGTCTGTAATTGTTAACATGCTTAAAAATTAAAAAGAAAGAATTATAGGAAACATTTTCTATAACATGGGTCAATCATTAATCAAAATGGAGACTGTAGTCAAGAAATCACAAGGTAGGTATGACCCTTTCCCTAAGAATCTGAAGTGTAAAGATAGCTCAATGAATAGCATAGTCAGAATCGTCGATGTCGTACTACTCCATATCTGTATGTGTAGTTGGGAAAGCTGGACAGCGGAGAAAGCTGACAGGGAAAAATATAAGCTTATATAAAATATGGTCCTGAAAAAATCTCTATGGATGCCATCAACTGGCAAAAGGACAAAGAAATAGATATGAGATCAAATCAAGCCTTACCTCATGCCTTAATCAAGCCTTTAGTCTGCAGAAGAGAAGGTTAAGAGGGGACATGATAGCCATGTTTAAATATTTGAAAGGATGTCATGTTGAGGAGGGAGCGGGCTTGTTTTCCACTGCTCCAGAAACTAGGACAAAGAACAATGGATTCAAGCTACAGGAACCTCAGGAAGAACTTCCTGACGGTCAAAGCTGTCCAGCAGTGGAATATGCTTCCTCGGAATGTGGTGGAGTCTCCTTCTTTGGAGGTTTTTAAGCAGAGGCTGGATGGCCATCTGTTAGGAATGCTTTGATGTGCGTTCCTGCATGGCGGGGGGGTTGGACTGGATGGCCCCTATGATCTCTTCCAACTTTATGATTCTATGATTCTAGCTATGGTCCTTTCCCTAAGAATCTGAAGCATAAAGATAGCTAATTGAATATCACAGTCAGAACCATCAATATCATACTAGTCCATATCTTTATGTATGGCTGGAAAAGCTGGACAGTAAAGAAAGCTGACATGGAAAAAAATAAGCTTGTATGAAATATGGTGCTGAAGAAGAGTTATATGGATACTATCAACTGCCAAAAGGACAAAAAAATAGGCATAGCATCAAATCAAGGACCTTTTCGCGTAGCATTTTCCATGCGAAGAGGGCCTGGAGCGTTGCGTGACTGTGAAGAGCGATCTGAACGACGCACTCACAATCGCGCAATGCTCCAGGAGCTGGCAGGCACCGATCACGCACCTTTTCATTTTTGACTAGAAGCCGAAAATGGTGCGCGATCGCACATTTATCCCGGGCCCTGCATGCACTTACCTATCATGCGGAGCCTCCAGAGCCGCACCGGTCACACTTCCTGCCCTAGTGCAGCCTGGGAAAGTCCCAGGCTGTGCTGCAGAAAGAAGAGGTGGGGCTATTGTGCAAGCAGGCAGCTCGTGTGGAGCCAAAGGACCCCGGACACGAGAGTCTCTCGCCGGAGGCTGCTCGCATGATACCCGCACCCCAGTGCTGGAAGAAGGTAGGGTGCAGAAAGGGCCCAAGACTTACCTCTTATTAGAAGCTATTGTGCTTTGGACATATCATGAGACAACAGGACTCTTTGTAAAAGACAATGAAGCTCTGTAAAGTGGGGAACAGTAAGAAAAGAAGAAGATAATTGTATTATGGCTGTATTGATTCGACAAAGGAAGCTATAGTACTGCATTTGCAAGACCTGAGGAGGACTGTTGATGACTGAGGCTCTTGGAGGTTTTTATCTATAAGTTTAAATTAAGTTAAAGCTAGGTTGATGGCAAATTATAAAAACATCTCTACCACGGTGTCATTTTTTTCATTGCCACATCTGATTCACAGCTTATAATGTTGTTGTTGTTTTCCTGACAGCACAATTTCTGGAGAACAGGTGGGTCCCTTTGCTAATAGTCAACCTGGAGGCCAGGGAAGGAAGCATTTCTCAGGAGGATACCCAATATTCAGCTGTATCTTACAACCTTTCCGGTAAAATCAATAATAACCTGATATGAGACAATGAAATGAACCTCTGGTAATCAATGGAATTCCCAACAAAAACACAAAACCAGCAGTCATGGTGTTTAGGATACCAGTTTGTTTATAGTCCTCCATACAAGGTGGATCTTTAAGAGAAACAAAAATCTGTATCTGTTTTTGTACGCATTTTTTTTCAAGTGGACACGCTAATGTTGTCAGGTTGGATGCAGAATGGGCTCATGTAACTTTAATCCTGAACATGTCATGGATCAGGATGAGGTACCATAAAACTCTGTCAAGCAGGATGAAGGTACCTCTCTTCCAAACTCCAACTTTCAACCACAGCTGTCCCCTCCAAAAATGGCTATTACCTTGCCAATGGAGAGTGGGGCAGGGATACTGAAACACTGACAACAAGAATAAATCTGGGTTCTTCTGAATGATCCTTTCTCCCTGCTCTCTGCCAGGGAGGCAAGAATCATGTTGGTTAGTGGCTGCTGTGGCTGGACAGATGGAGTTTGAAAAGTAACAGAGGACAGGTACCTCTATCCTGCTTGACAGAGTATTATAGTACCCCATCTCACTCCACTATTTGTTCAGGATTAATGTCACAGGAGCCCCAGGAGCCCCATGGTTTCACATCCTCCCATAGATGAAAACAGGGATCGGCAAAGTGTGGCCTGTGGAATACATGTTGCCCTCTCAAGATTGTTCCCCCTTCCTGATGCCTCCCCTAGCATCACATGTTTCATGAAATGTTTTTTGTTCTATCAGGTTGAAGCATCCATAGTTTGTGCATGGAATCAGCTGTGTGCCCCTCAAGGCCCATCCCCAAGGTCCAACTCATTAAAACTCAAAGCAGACGCCCAGCGTCTTCTAGCTTCGATTATTTGCAATTTTGAAAAATATTTTTTCACATTTTTCACCATTTCTAGGCTTGGTGCAATAGATGCAGAGAGTGAAAATTTGGCCCCTGAGCCTACCCAAGTTACCCATTCCTGGAATAAAGGATCCTTGTTTACACTTTAGAAATGTACACAGTGTATGTTGGGCATTGTAAAAATGCGTGTGTGTTGCTAATCCCTACCTTTTTCTTATGGAACAAACTTTTTTTGTTTTTGGATGAAATGCTCAAATATAGAGATTGCAATTACATCTGTTCCCATGTTCTGTCTGTGAGGCACAAAAATCAATCAACTGCAGTTGAAACCTCAGTAAAGCAAATTTCTTACAGAACCAGTTCTCCATATTCAGAACTAGTCCTACTCTGAATGGAACAACACTGGCTAGAAAATGTCTCGAGAGTTAGCTGGAACAAAGTGTGGATTATCATGCCAGAATTCCAGCTACCTTCCCCCAACCAATCAACCTGTAGCAAATAAACCCCATCCCTTTTACAAAACAGCAATGGGACATAGTGTGTTTGGCTGTCTATCAAGACAAGTAGCTTTTTCTCTAGCCATGCTCAGCATTAGGGAGAAAAGTATTGAAATAAAGCATTATTTTTTCCTGGGAGGCATGGGAGGTATTAACTACTGCTACAAATTGTTTTTGAAAAATTAACTTTTCTGTCTCATATGCTAATAATTTAGGAAATCTCTTTTAAAGCCATAAACAGGAAAATAAATTATTTAAACTTCTGCTGAAAGCAATCCAAATAAAAGCCACATCCATTTCAGGGTGCATGTCAAGCAATTCAACAAGCCGTTCAGTATTGTTTGGTTGCTTAATATTAATTCCTCTCAGGCTAAAAGCACATCCCTCAGTTTCTCCCGCCTCAGGCACTGTAGATTTATTTCAAGGGTTTTAACATTTATTTCTATTAAGCTATGGATGCAAAAGCCCTTAAATGTTGATCAACACACTCACAAATTTAACAGCATCTAAACACTGGCTGGGATAGAACAAAGTATCCCAAAGGCATAAATACATGTATTTCTTGGGACTTTTCCCCATCATTTCTGTTTGTTTGTTGACAAAAACTTAACAGGAAGTGGCTGAATTTAGGGCATATTTACAGACGTACAGGTGACAATACAATGCCACAAAATACCACATTGTAGGTCTAGTTCTATATGGATTGTGTCATAAAACATGACTTTGAGGGCATCCTACAATGCTAGTGCATGATCATTAATAGGAGGGATTGAAATAATAATTCATAGTACTTGAAAAATTGTTGAAAATCATTTCTTAAACCCTGACAAAGAGAATCCTGCACTGACAAGAATCTTTGCAACTTGGGAGTTTGGGGGGGGAATCATTTGTGTCTTTTTACACAGAAAACAACAGGGAAAAATGCACAAAAATGCTATTTTCTGCATCCAAAAGTGTGTAGAAATGTGTTATGTAGAATAAGATCCAAGTTACAGAGTTTTCTGCACATAAAACAGCATTTTCTGTGCAGAAATATTACTTCTTGCATGGAAAATGTTGCTTCCTTCACAGAAAAGACTGTTTTATGGCATGTGGATGTTGCATACTTAGGGCAAAATGGGAATATTCTTCAAAAACTCTAGAGTTTTTGGAGATTTTCGTGCAGCAAGAAGAAAATTGCTAAAATGACTTCTTGCATTGCATTCCTTGAGAATAAAATTGGATGAGATTCACGTCACTAATTAATTGACAGAGTACATTCTTGTGCCCTTGAAGGCCTTCACTGACATGTATCAAGACACTTTACTATTTTTTTTTTAAATTCATTGCCTAAGGCCCTACATTGCACTCATAACTCTGTAACTGTAACTACAAATGATCTAAGGAACCAACCCCTGAATGTCATCTTAAACTTTAGGGAGATGTTCTAAGTGATGGAGGTCTGTGGTATGTTCAAGTGGGACACATAGTCACATTGTGGCTTGGAGAGTGGGAGGTGGCTGGCCATATCCTCCTAAAGCATCCCACTCGACCACATCACAGGCTTTCATCACTTAGAAATGTTCACTGGAGTTTAAGGTGGTATTCAGGGCACATTTGGGATCACGGCAGCAATGCCACAATTGTAAATACACAGCAATAGCTGAATACAGAACAGTAGAGATCTCTAAATCTAGGTTATGAATCTGTAACTGCAATATAGAGTGTCAGCCATTGTGTGATGCTACTTTGAAGCTCTTCCTGTTTTCATCTTCTTTTTCATGCTTGGTGTTCTTTCCCCACCTATTTTTTTTTTAAAAAAAATTACTAAATCAAACATCTTTCTTGAAATCATGTGCTATGAAATGTTCACAGAGGGCAAGCTGAGATATTCCTCAACCCGATGTGAATGACAGTGTCAACACTGTCCTTCACCTTTCCCAAGACAGCATAACGTTGACTCTAAGAATAACCATGATTTGGCCCAAGTGAAGAACTTAACTATAAAAGGCATTTTTGAAAGAAAAAAAAAGGCAGAAAAGTTTGGCACATTTCACTGAATAAGAACAAGGTCAGCTGCCTAGGAACTCTTGAAAATCTAGAGAATTTTTTCCCTCAAGACCTTTTAAAGATAATTCATCGTTCTTTCCTCAGTATTCTCAACAAGACACATAAATGTCTGCATAATATAATCACTTACAGTTCTTCTCTGTCTCCTTCTAAAATACTACCTTATCTCACAAGTATTGAGATGGTGCCTTAAGTATACTGGTACAAACCAATACATTCAATCCAAGTCTCATTCAGCACATTTTAGGCTGAGATCCTACACTGGGAGATGAATATCTTGCTGATAGTCATGTCTTCATAGTTATGTCTCCTGGAGCTACTCCATCTATCCAGCTTTTGAGTAATGCAGACCCCCTACAGTTACCCTGGAAACTGGGGGTCCCACGAGGGGCACCCGACTTTGCCAATTAGAAATGCCAAATTTGGGGAAATTAGACTTAGAGCACTGTCTTGCTAGAGAGAGGCAGGGCAACGACATGAGACCTTTCACCCTATGTCTACAGCGTTGGGTTAGAGAGTGACTAAACAAGGTGTTTCCAAACAATAACAATTCTTTATTAAGAACAAAACACAGAAGACAAACATAGACTAACTAACTTAGAAAAGGAAGAGAGTTGCAGGGAGAGGCAATACGATCTGTTCCGTAGTCCTGGGGAGAGGTTGGAGATTCGGGGAAGAAGACTCAGCGTGGGGCGCTGAGGGGAGTCCCTTAAACACACCAACAGCAAGGCGGGATGGCAGTTGAAGGTGAACCGAGGATCGGTTAAAAATGAAGGGTTTTTATAGGGAAGATTGTGCCTTTTGGCTATGGCAGTCCCAAAGGGAACAAAAGAGGTTTTGGTGCTGGACAAAAGGATTTGGTGAGGTCAGGTAGCATGTGATGGGATATGCGTGTAGAAACAATACCTTTGGCTGAGACGTTAATGGCCCAACTTACAAGAGTAGTTTGCCTGAGAGCCATATGGCTATTAAGGAGTCCGTGGCAGGAAGTTCCCTAAAGCTTCGGGCGAGTTTTGGGTGCTGGCTACAAAGAGAAATGGAATGCGAACCATTAACGGCTGCTTCTCTGTCCGTGCTTATCCGGAGAACTTTGCGAACACGTGAAGTGAGGTAATCACTAACCAGTCCAGCTAAGTCCAAATTAAACGATATCGAAAGGATATCTGGGGATCCTCACTGAGGGTGCCATGGCCGAAATAACACTATAACACAGCTGTTTCCATGTCATTGGTATTCAGAGTAATCAGTGGGATGGGTCCAGCTATTTTCCTGTATCTGATTGTTCTGCAGCAGACATCTCAGGGACATCCTGGGAATTCTCAGGAAGTCCCTGCAGATGATGTCCAAAACACATCTAGGGAAATAGTTGGACACATCTCTGTTGATCCTTCTGCCCTCCTATGATACAGAGATGTTCATGTTGTGGGAGGTTGCATCAGTGTTGGAGAGGACTTTAGTCACTATATGGTCAGTAAAGAATTCCAACTTCCACAGCAACCATAAAAGTGGATTATTACAATACAAATTGGACTTTGGCTATTATAACTCACTAATGAAATGTCAGCCAAGTGACACAAGCAAAATCAATAGCGTAATCCAGAATTAGATTATGGATGATGTGGCCTTGTATACCATAGCAAAAATGAAAGGTAAGTAATATGTGTACTCATCTGATCATTACATCCAACTTGCAGCTGGACTTCATGTATATCTACTCAGATACAATGTGCATTGTGTTCAAAGGGGATTGCTTACAATTAAATGTACATAGAATTGGTACAAATATGCACCCACCAGACTGAACTGTAACTTCATCTTTGCCTGATACAGCTAAAACTGACAGGTCCCTTCGCCTCCCATAATCTTCTTCAATCAGCAAATTAGTCGGTTCCTAGTGCCAAGAGTTTCTAATCAGTTCTCAAGCATAAATATTGGAAGTCTGGAGGAGATTACTTTCATGTTGCTTCTAAAAACAATACAAATTCAGAAGGGGGAGAAAAGCTACATTATATCCTACTCTCCCTAGCCTTCTGCTTTTGGAAACTGTCCCCTGCCCTCTATGGAATTACCGTTATGACTCTCTTATCCCTAAACTTCCCTCCAAGAAAATGAGCTCTCAAGGCAGGGATCAGATTCTTCTGGATGGCTGCACTCTGCTTACATGCTTCATTCATCACTGAAACTGGGTTTAACCTTTGTGCTTTGCTTGGGAGGCTGAGATGAATTTCCTAAGCTTCACATTTTAAAGCATTAAAAAGTAAAGTCTATTTAGAATGTAAAGCACAATCAATAATACATCTCATTTAGCTCAATGACCTGAGAGCATGTAACTATATAATGAGCAGGTTGACGTGCTTTATGGCACCAAGCAATGTTCCCCCTCACTTGATAAAGCTGCTGATAATGTGGCCTCAAGATTAGAAGGTGGTCTGAGATGAGATGAGATTGATTTAGAGATAGCTTTCATTGAACAGGGCAGTTTACATGATATTTGCTAATGAACAAGGTCCTCCAGCATCTGTTCAAATTCTGATGGCTTATGGGGCAGTCAATTCAAGCATTACCAGACCTCAAGGCCATATTAAGCTGGTTGTGGCCCTGAAACAGTTTTAAAAACCAGGAGTCCTTTTGAGGTAAAATGTGAGCTATTCTAGGAGGACTTGCACAGAATTAATATCTGTAAATGATTAATAAAGAGAATAAAAAATGCAAAATATTTTTTCACAGAAATAGTAGAATAGACAACGGCACAAAAATTTTACTCTCCCCAGTTTCACATACTCTTGTGTCCTGATTTGTGACAAAATATTTCCATTCATTTCTGAATAAACATACATAGGAATATCCTGTGGACCCTTGTCCAAGTACAGGAAATCATGGATTCAAAACTCAGTTTTGTCATGAGCTCCCAAAATGACAGCTGACATTGTATTAGTAGCATATGCACATGTAACCCTATCTGTCCTTCCTATTGGTTAGATCAAGTCCAGGATTTCTGATTCCCTTCTTTCTCCTTCTGCCTTTTAAAATAGCAAATTATGTGCAAGGCATTTCAGGAGCTTGTTGGAGAGCCTGGACTTAGCTGAGTTAGACTCCCAGCAGATATCAGAATGATTGAGATTCACTGTAACTACACATTCTTGCATCTTTGAAATTTCCAAGATTTTTTTAAGCATTATGCACCAACTCCTCTTGGTTTGGTGGCCTGTAGTAGACTCTATATCTGGAGTACTGTGTTTAGTTTGGGGTGCCCCATTTTAAGAAGGTTATAGACAAGTCGGAGTGATTCAGCGAATGGCAATAAGGATGATAAGAACAACGGAGAGCAAAACAAATGAGGAAAGGTTGAAGGAGTTGGGCATGTTCAGCCAGATGAAGAGAGGGGTGATATGACTGCACTTTTTAATTATCTAAAGGATTGTCACAGAGAAGAGGGTGCAGGCTTGTTCTCTACTGCCCCAGAAGGCAGGCCCAGATTTGTTTTAAAATATAGGAAGGTAGATTTTTATTAGAAGGAACCTCATGACAATAACAGTGGTTTGGCAATGGAACTAGTTACCAAGAGAGGTGGTGGGACTGCTTTCTATGAACGTCTTCAAAAAAGAGGGTGGACAGTTACCTACTGGGGATGCTTTAGCTGGTGTAGATGCTTTAAAAGAAGGGAGGGATTGGACTCGATGGCATATGGGGCCCCTTCCAACTCTATGATTCTATATGTCTATTTTTGCCCACCATGGAAGTTGGCATTCCTGCCTCCACAGTGATCAAGCCTCCTCCCAAGACCTACCATAGAGCTCCTGAAACCCTGCCCTAGCCTTTTGCACCTGGAGGAAAGTAAGTGGAAGTGCAGAGGTTTCTGGCTATGTTCTGGCTATAGCCAGAAATGAAATTATTGCCTCAGCTGCTAAGAATTCCAGAGCAGCCAGCAGAGCTCAGCAGATGATGTAAATGATTTGTGTCTGACCACAGGGGCATAGCCAAATGCTTCTGCAGTCTTCTTCACTCTCCCCCAAGCATGAATTGCCATGGGGAAGGACATTTAGCAGCAAAATATTAGTCCCATGAAGTGGTAAATGACTCAGTGTAGCTCAGTACACTACATTGAGCCAAGCAGGATTGAAGCTGACCTTTGAAGAAATCAGATTTCTGCAGCCTCACACAACCATTTGCAACATGGAAATAGCACTGACCTACCTAACACAGTTGTTGTAAGGATGACAAAGCTGTTATATACAATACACTTTGGAGACTTTGTAGCATTTAATATTATCATTTTAAAAAAGATCCTAGTCCCATGCAGTCTCAATCACACAATATGCAGGCAACCCTCTGCACTATATTTTCCTACTACTCTTTTTATGCAGTCTATCTCTGCTTCCAGATAGGCTAGAGACTTCCTTTTTTAATATAATTGAATCTTAAAATCTGAGCCAGCTAATGATCCCAAAAAGGTACAACGTCTAGAATCTGGATTTAATCTGGCCAAGTTGATCGTATGGGAACCTTACAACATGAGCCTTCGATATCCCCCCCCCGCACCTCAAAACTCCACTGGACTCACCAGTCTACAGAGAAGAAAAGGCACTGAAGAAGGAAAATTGTAACATTTGAGGATGAATGCAAAATAAAAAGAAAGGGGAGGAAGAAGAATCTACAGCCTCTATATAAACCTGTCCTGTATTACCATAATTGCCACCATTGCTTCCTTACTGATATCTGAAATAGTGTTATTGTTCAATATCTGTTTCTGGGGGAAAATAAGCATCTTCATTTTGAATGTGGATGATGAATTTTCTTCTCTTTCATTCTGTTATGACACAATGTGTCTGTTATGACACAATGTTTCCTGTTCCTCAATGAAATTTGTATCCATTCCATATTTTTAAGCTTCCTACTGAAGATTCGTTCTGAATCAGTGCATTGGACTATGATGTGAACGAAGGTTTTTATGGTGGTTCTATCAGCATACCTGCATTATAGCAAGATATCACTTTTATACCACTTTAACTGTCATGGTTGCATTATAAGGACACTGGGGATTTGTAGTTTAATGCAGTATTTAGACATTTCTGCTAGACAGCTCCAGTCCACTCCCCTAGACTACAACACTGGAGTTCTATAAATACCTCACCGCACTATAAATCACACAAATCCATAGTCTGGATCCCAACAGCTGTGTAGTCCCGGTAACTCCTATATTGTTTTATTGACATGTATACACCTTACTTGGGAAATTTAAAGTAAAGGGCAGGCAACACACACACACACATACACATGTAATAAGCCAACTTTAGAACAGCATTCTGAAGTAGAGCTTTCTTTCACTGCCTAACATGGCACAAGGACTCAGAAACTAACATTTCCATCCTAATCATATTTGCTTGGAAATAAGTACCAGTGAGCTCAGTTGAGCTTACCCCAATAAATGTCATTGAACTGTAATCTGAGACTTCTATCTTATATGCATTTACCTTGTAATAATTCCCATTGAACTCAGTGGGATGTCTACACTAAAGTAGACATCTACAGAATTACGCTGCATTTTCATCACTAATTTAGGAAAAGGGAAAGGGCTTTGTCATTGTGTGCTTTCAAGCCATTTCTGACCTACAGGAAGCCTAAGGCAAACCTATCACAAGGTTTTCTTGGCAAAATTTGTTCAGAGAGTGTTTGCCCATGCCTTCCTCTGAGGCTGAGAGAGTGTGATTTGCTAAGGGTCACCCAGTAGGTTTCCATGGTCACTCAGTGGGTTTCCTGGTCTCCCTTTGTCCTAACCCAACACTCAAACCACTACTCCACAGTGGTATTCTTGGAAGTGTTACATATTGGGAAATATGTAGGGAAACAAAATTGGTATGCTCATCACCACATGGCAGAAATTACAATGCTTGTAAAACTCTACTACTGAAGTGGGAAAAGAAACCATCTCTTAATCAATTTCAGAGATAAAGAAGTTTAGAAATGAGAACTTTGAACAAAATCAGTTGCTCTGCATTTTCCTAATATAATGAGATTTGTGCAAGAATAACATGAGTGAATTAATTGTTCGGATATCAATTAATACTTCAGTAATACTGTAATTATGAAGTGATTATAATTAAATAGTCCAGAGAAGCTTTGTGTGCAGAGAAAGAGAAAAAGAGATAGAAGTGAATTTAGGAATGGAGAAATGTCACTGAAAGGGAAGTTAATCAAAAATGGCAGCAGGGGTGATGTGGTAAATCTTCCCATCACTCCCTTTCAATGGAGACAAAGATCACAGGGACAGGTTTCTATTTGGTTGTCACCTGAGCAAAATGAGTTTCTCATGTCACCTGAAACAGCTACATGGCCCTGTGTGAACGTAAAACAAAAATACCATAAATCAGTCATGAATGTTAGTGAGGGTGACGACATGCCAAAGAGTATGAAGGGTGTGCAGAGAGAGGGTTGAGAAGGAGCATAGCACAAAATGTACCACAGCTATATGAAGATAACTACAAATGAGCAGATGGAGTGATTTATATTTATAAAGCCTTTGATCTTTCCTTCTTGCATCTTTGAACATGGTGCAATGCAACAGAAGCCAGAAGTCCTGTGCATAGTTTAGTCATTTCCAAAGTGGCATTTTCACAGCACTGTTATTGATGGGGTATCTCACTAGGAGAAATAGCAAAATGTAAAAGTTCACAGTTGGTCATTGCATAAAGTAGGAACAGAAAAGAGAGTACGAATCACTTGGTCTTCCTGTCTTCTTTCTTCATTATGCCCAAACTTGCTTGTTTTTTCATATCAGTTCCTCAACTGATATAGGAGGATTTGAAGACATTGGCTCTTAATAGTTGGAAAATCTCACTGGGAAAAATAATAAAGCAGTGAGAATTTTGCTCAAGTTTCTCCTGGTATTTGAACATCCTGAAGTTTTGCAGAGAAGTTATTCTGTGGAGAAAAATACATGAGGCATTTTTATGCAAAAACAAAAAAACAAAAAAACCCTCCTGTTTTCTGCTCAGGAAATGTGCTTCCTCCACTGAAAACACATTTTGCCAGTGCAGAACACTTGTTTTCCAAGCAGAAAGTAAAATCCATGTTTTTATTTTATCTTATTCTGGGAATACAGGGAGAACTCTGTAGAGGAATATTTGCTTTCTCCTGTAGCAGTG
The DNA here is from genome assembly GCA_948474755.1 of Ctenosaura bakeri. NCBI lineage: Eukaryota > Metazoa > Chordata > Lepidosauria > Squamata > Iguanidae > Ctenosaura > Ctenosaura bakeri. The sequence goes on from CAOLHI010005368.1 coordinate 44,940, forward strand.
GGTAAAAAATTGTGCAATTATTTGCCCTCAAAAAGAAGCATGAAATAGTTGAGGACTGAAATCCCTACGCCATACAGCAACCATACACAATCCACAGGAATCCACAGTTGGATCTGTTGTAGAAATACAACAATTCACAAGAACGAAAGAATCCAGCTAACTCAGTAGAGTCCAGAGCCATGTACTGTCTTTATATATTGTTGATGCTTGAAAGTAGATAGCCAAGTAGTAGGGAGGGGAGATCTTGTATAGAATACCCTTGTTTCTTTTACCTGTGTTGTCACTAGGAAATAAAGCAGAAGATGCACTTTCACCGAGAAGGGGAAACCTGTTTACAAATGTCTCATATTAGCTATCATTTTTTATTTCCAAGATCTACACAGCAATAGCAATTTTGGATACCAAGGATGGTGAGAATGAAAAGTCATTCAGAGGTTGCAGAAACAGGAAGAAATAGGCTTGAGCTTAAGACCACACAGACTGTGGAGGTTCTGGAACACCTCATGCATGCCTGGACTTTGTAGATCCACTCTGCCTCATCCTAAGCCTTCTGAGCACTTAAAACATAAGGTTGCCTATGGAGAAGCTTAAAGTTCTTACTACAGAAGCCGAACTCTTAGTTATCTTTCACTATATGCTCAGCTCTGTTACAGATAAATACTTCTGAGAACTGGAAAAATACATGCTGTGTTTGCTGTTAGTTATCAGAGAAGACTGATCTCCTTTTCTTCACTTGTAGGTAATGTATATAAAAGAGAAATCACAGCTGTCTTTTCTCTAGTGACTTTAGTCATTGGAAAGTGAAACCCTCTAGCTTTCTGAAAGAAGGGAAATATAATGGAATGAGTAACATCCTTGACCAATACAAATTAAGCTCAGCCCCAGGTGCTGTGACTGACATAACTGAAAGTCTTGGACAACTTTCCATCCTGGTTCAGATGTAATGGGAAACCATTGTATTCTGTTCAAGGAAGAAGTCTAAAATCTCCTCAGGCTGACTCATGCCCCCTCTTCTTCCCACTCACCTTCCTTCACAGTGCAAAAATGAGAGAGAAAGTTTTGGTTGCTCTTTAGAATTAACCAAAGTCGTGTTGTGGTCTGTTTGTGAAAATATTGTTCATTTTTAACTGTGGTTACCTAACCGACATTGTGTTTTACTTGTCCCTCTTCTCTAAGTAGTAAGAGATGCAAATTCTTTTCATCACCTTTTTGTCAGGGATTGTCCATGGTTTCAGGCCAAGATATGTTATTAAGACAGTCTTGGTTGTAATGACTGATGACCTACTCCAAGGCAAAGAGCAGAGAGTGCTACCTTGTTTATCCTCCTGGATCTAAATCAGTGGCTTTTGATATCATTGATCACATTATCCTATTGGATTGGCTCTGGTGATGAAGTAGAAAGCACTGTTTTATAGTGGCACTGCCCCTATCTGCAAGGTTATTTCTAGACAATGGCATTGGGGTACTGCTCCTCAGCCCCATGACCATTGTGTTGTGGGGTGCCACAGGATTAAATTTTGTTTCCTTTGCTGGCACCTATATGGGGCTACTGGAAGAAGTCATTAGGATCTGTGGAATTGGGAACCATCAGTGTGTTGATGACACTTACTTCTCCATGTCATCAGAGTCAGCTGGGCCAAGTGAGGTGCTGGAACAGTGCCTGGCTGCTGTAACAGGCTAGATGAGGGTGAATAAACTGAAGCTGAATCCTGATAAGACAGAGGGCCTGTGGACTGTGGTTCTTTAGTCCTGGAACTGGGTAAGTTGCATGCCCTGGATGAGGTTGTACACCCACCCACGCCGGAAAGAGTAGGTACGTGGTCTGTGAATACTCCTACATTTGTCTTTGTCATTGAAAATCTAGATAGACTCAGTGGCTCTCAGTGGCTCTCAGTGCCTGGGTCAAGCTTTGACTGGTTCACCAGCTGTGGCCTTTCCTGGACAGAGATAACTTAGCCACAGTAGTCCATGCACAGGTAGCTTCTCAATTAGACTACTGCCTTGAAGATGACTCGGAAACTGCAGATAGTGTAAAAGCAGCAGCTAGAGTGCTCTCTGGGATTCCATTCAGATATCATAGTGTTACTCCAGTTATGATATGTCTGGTGAGAGCACTAGATATCCTTTTGATATCAAATAATTTGGCCTTTGCTTGACCTTTCTCTGCCACCCTACTCCATGTGTTTGCAGAAGTCCACCAGACAAGCACGTGAGGGCACGGCCGTTAATGGTTGTACATTCCAAGACCTCAGGCAGGCAACTTAAGCCTCTCCGTTGCTTTAGGGAAAAACTTCCCTGCAAACTGGCTTTGCTCAGCACATATCTACACAAAGCCGCACAGCCAAGAGCCGAGCCATTCCTTTCTGTTGGGTCATCAGCGTCCTGGCCATACTATTGTCATCCAGCACTAAGCTCATCATGCAAAACCTTACCTATTCCAACTCCTTTGTCCAGCTCCAAATTTCCTTTGTTCTCACTGAGCATAGCATAGCCTGTAGGTAAAAATCCACCCTATAAAAAGTCCCCACTTTTGGGACTACCTCGGAATACTTTGGACTTCCATCCAGCCTTGCTGCTGCTCTGTCCAGTGAAGTTTTCCCCTCAGTTCCCAATAACTAAGTCTTCCTCTCTTCTTGGAACCCCTGCTTCTCTCCAGGACTACGAGACCAGGTGTTGTATTACCCATTCCCCAAAAGCTCTCCATTTCTATTTCTAGTTAGCTGTGTGCATGTGGTGTCTTTTATGTTATTTGTGCTCAATAAATGTTATTTCTGCTACTTTTAAACTTGTCTGGCTACACTCTCTGACCTGAAGCTGTAGACATAGGGTAAAAGATCGTAGCTGAAGTTACCCTGCCTCTCGTTAGCTTAAGAGAGTGCTCAAGCTTAATTCTCCCAACTTGTGCTTTTATTTGGTTATTTGGGTGCCCCTCCCAGGACCTCCATCATACAGGGTAACAATAGAACATCTGTTCTGAAGGAATCACACTGGCTACCAATACATTTCTGTTCTGAATACAAGGTGCTGGCAGTAACATTTACAGCCTTAAATGACTTGGGACCTCGATACTCAAGGGTGCATCTCTCTCTCTCTCTCTCTCTCTCTCTCTCTCTCTTCTATCTCTCCACCCATACACACACACACACACACACACACGCCTGCCCAAGAACTAAGATCTATTGGAGGGGCCTGCTCTGTGTCAGTAGGGGAAGTGCATTGTGGGAGGACATGAGAGAGGGCCTAGTGTACCCACATTGTGGAACCCCCTCCCTTGGAGGTTTGATTGGTGCCAGTGTTAGAATATTTTCAGCACCACATTAAAACCTGGCTTTTTAATAAAGCCTTCAGGCCAAGCTGATTTTATCCAGACTGTGCATGTTTTATAGTTATAATATTCAAGATTGTTTTAACCAGTATTAAATTCTCTGCTATCAAATTGAAAATCCATTTAATATGTTTCTAATCTTTTAAACTTTTGTAATTAATTAGTGTTTTAAGTCAATTTTTTTGTAAGCTGCCCCAAGATCAGATAAGAAGCAGGATAAAAATATTTAAAACAAACAAACAACAAACAAAATGGGGCATTAGGTCTACAAGCACATCAAATCTTTGCTTGATTGCTATTTGCAATGAAAATGTTTTCTAATTCTGCAAAATATTTCCCCAGAAATTCACTAATTATAACAATATTCTTTTTTCCCAGGCCTTCTGAAAGTTACTGTCATTTGACATTGTTTCTGTGTTCTGGTGCTGCACTAGCACTGCCTGTGATCTCTGACAATCAAAGATAACATTGTGAATGGGATGATGTCATAACCATATATAGGTAATCATATTGTTACTACACAATGGCATTACTGAGTCTATGGGCCTCTGTTGGAAAAGAGACTAGCATCTGCTAGACAAACTGAGAAAGCAGATTTTTAAAAAAGAGAGTTGATAGAATGTTAACTGGGACTATCCCTGTCAAATCTGGACAGTTGGAGGGTATATAGTTGTGCCTACCTGCATTTCTCAGAAAGAAACCTTTCACTTCAACTCTAATTACAGAACAGCATTTTCCATTGAGCTTGAGACAAGTAGACTAGCTTGGAGGATTCATGATATTCTGTGTGGTGCACACAACTCTGTCTTTTGACACTTAGCTATGTCACTTCCTAGCATCTGTTACACGAAGCAGCTGCCTCACTCTGCATAAAAGTAGGTTCAGCTCTGGTTTCTGTGAATGCATTAGATCTATTATGTTTTTCTTTTTAAAGAGACGCCATGCACTGCTTTGAAATCTAAGAAATCTATAAATAATGTAAATAAATATTAGGAGCATATATTAAGGTTTAAAGCTACTCTGTCTATTTGGAGTAAGGTTCATTGTTTGTGTGAGCCGAATGGAGGCTTGCTTGTGTGGTTACTTGTGTTCTATTGTTCTTTTGTGTGTAAGCCCAGGTCCTATCAGGGGAGTGGAACATCTGTTGAGAAGAAATGAGTCAGAGACATGGGTGGGGGAGGAGCTAGCAGATACTAGCTCTCTATATAATTGCATATATATATATGCAGCCCCAATCCCTGGAGCTCAACAAACAGACAAAGTTGACAGGCATTTTGTGTGGAGAAGTATTGACAGGGAGGCCCAGAATTTTGTTTTAGTGCTAACTTAAGACTACTTAATATGGATGATAAGGGAGCTGCTGCATTCATTAATAGCTGTGGTATGTTTGTTTTTGCTTGAGGATGTGGGTAGCTATACCTGCAGCAAATGCAAGTAGATTGCCCTGTTGGAAGAGAAGATCCAATAACTTGAGGCCCATGTATCTACTCTTCAACATATTAGGGAAAATAAAGTTTCCCTGGACAGCAGGTAGCAGATTGTCCAGGATGAGGAACACAAAAGGAATGTCTCTGAGAAGGAGATCTGTTCCCAAACAGAAAAGGTATACATTTAGAGGAATGTGACACATAGAAGTATAAGGACCAGGGAACCTTCTGTGAATGTGGAGCTGTAGAATCTATTTGAAGCTCTCCCTCAACAGGGAGAGCAACAGTGTCAGTGCTCAGAGAATGTGCAGGTGACCTTGGAAGATCCAGCACGTGGAATGGCCCCTGCTAATCCCCAGAGCAGACATGTGGTGATTGTAGGGAATTCCCTGCTGAGGGAACCACAGACAGTGGTTTGTGGGCCTGACAGATGTCTTGAGAAGTTTCTTGCCTCCCAGGGGCAAAAATCTATGCTGACAAGACTCATCAAGTCCACTGACAGTTACTCCTTCCTTTTGGTCCATATAGGAACTACTGACACTGCAAGGCATAGCCTTCATAATATCACAAGGGACTACGAGGCTTTGGGTAGGAAGCTGAAGGACTTTGACACATAGGTTGTCATTTCATCTCTCCTCCCAGTTGAAGGGTACAGCCCAGAATGGTAGAGAAAAATAGTCAAGATGAACAAATGGTTCATCAGTGGTGTCACCAGGAATGATTTGGCTCCCTTGACCATGTTCTGGACTTTTGTGAAGATGGACTTCTGGCAAGGGATGGATTGCACTTCACAGCAGCTGGAAGGGATGTTTTTAATAAGAGTCTCACAAACCTGATTAGGAGGACTTTAAACTGAGTTATGTAGAGGAGGGGACAGTACTGAGGGCATCAAATGCTAGATATAATAGCCTGAATGTTATTGAAAAAACTGGGTGAACAGGACAAGAACCCAATAGCGGCAGGAAAAAAACTTTGAAGAAGCAGCTAAGGGGAATTACCCATAGTCTATGACGTCTCCACACTCCACAATAATGCACGGAACATGGGAAATAAATAAGATGAACTTGACCTCTTAACACAGCAGAGCAAATATGATATAATAGGCATCACTGAAACTTGGAGGAGTGAGTCTCATGACTGGAACATAGTAGTAGAGAAGTATAACCTATTTCAGAGTAATAGACCAAATGGAAAAGGAGGAGGAAGAACACTATATGCCAAGGATGTTACACCTGTGAAGAGATTCATGACTTAAATTCTGAAAGCTAGGTTGACAGCATCTGGATAAAAATTAAGGAGGAAAGAAACATCAGTGATGTCATGGTGGATGTCTGCTACAGATCCCCAAGGGAGACTGGGGACTTGGATGATGCCTTCCAGGAACAGATGACCAAATATTCAGAAAGGGGAGTAGTAGTAATAGAGATTTCAGCTATCCTGATATTTATTGGAAGTCAAGCTCTGCCAAGAATACAATGTCTGACAAATTCCTCACTTGCCTTGCAGACAATTTTATTGTCCAGAAGATGGAAGAGGCAAGAAGGGGATCAACTGTTTTAGACCTGATCCTAACCAGCAGTGATATCCTGGTTAATGGGGTAGAAGTGGCAGGATCCTTAGGTAGGAGTGACCATTTTCTTCTGGAGTTCATTAAACAGCAGAAAGGAGTAATGTACCTTAGTCAGACGTGTATTCTAGACTTTAAGGAAGCTGATTTCAGTAAACCTGATTCAGTTACCTGATTTGAAATGTGGCGCTGGAGAAGAGTCCTATGGATACCATAGGAGTCAGGAAGATACATAAATGGCCTTTGAAAAGTTCCCTCATAACATTCTTGCTAACAGACTAGTAAAATGTGGGCTAGACAATGCTACTTTTAGGTGGATTTATAAGTGGTTGACTGATTGAACCAAAAGGGTGCTCATCAATGGCTCCCCTTTTGAGAAACTCTTTGGGTACCAGCATGTCCAGAGGTGACATAACAGCCATGTTTAAATATTTGAAAGGATGTCACGTGGAAGGTGGATCAAGCTTGTTTTCTGCTGCTCCAGAGACAAGGACATGGGACAATGGATTCAAACTACTGGAAAAGAAATTCCACCTAAACATTAGAAAGAATTCTCTGACAGTGAGAGCTCTTCAACAGTGGAATATGCTGCCTCAGAGTATGGTGCAAATCTCCTTCTTCGGAGGTTTTTTAACAGAGGTTGGATGACCATCTATCAGAATCCTTTGATTGTGTTTTCCTGCATGTCAGGGGGTTGGACTGGATGGCCTTTGTGGTCTCTTCAAACTCTGTGATTCTATGATTCCATTACTGTATTGCTATCCCATAGCACTGAGTACTACAAACTTTATAGTTAACAAACAGTAGCAAAGATTGCTGCAATGCATATATCTTTTGGCAGCAGAAAACAATTTCCATTAACTTCCATGGATCTTACAGTCCATTTATAATCAGGAAGAAAAGGGGGGAAATGACAGTTTGAGAGGGAAGACTCAAAAGAAAGAAAGAGTTTGACATATTTTGTAATAAAAGTTTCAGGCTGGAAATGGAAAATAAGTCTCTTATTTGCAGCATAAACAGCATAATAATAAAACCCACATTTATTCAGAGGATAGATGATTTTGCACAATGTTCGGCTGCTGACTTGAAAACTTCTGCTTTGATCTTTTTCTTTTATGCCACAAACATTAACAATATTTTAAAATTTAATAATTTATCTAAGATGAGCTGAATTTTTTTCTCCTTCCTTTGTGTATTCCCAACCAGGCAACAAAGCTGTCTAGCTTCAGAATCAATCTTAACCTTATTTTCTATTGTGTACTTCCTGTTGTTCCAAAACAAGATTAATTTTTGTATATGCAAGCCACTGAGCAGTTGCTGCTAAAATAAGATTGATTTTAAATTTATTTTTTTCTTTCTTTAACCTTCCCCTGCACTCCTTACATTATGTTTTGTTTTGTTTTACCACAGTTAATAAAATCATGTTGACTTGTACAATTGAATTTAGGGTTATAGTCCATTTGCAAAATTTTATCTCCCTTCTCCTTCCATTCACCCAACTCACTCTAGGAGACATCACTGTTGTTTTTGCTAAAAGAATCCAGAAACAGGAAACAAATGCCTTTGTTCACTTGACCAAAATAAGAGATGGACAATGTGCACAGGTCACTGTAATCCCCACTGGTCCAGATCCCAACTGCCATGCATCTTTTACAAATGTAGGCTTTACCCAGATGACCTTGATAAATCCGCAGAAGCTTATTCCATTAGCTCCAACAGCCTTATTAACGAAGTATGGAAAGGAACTATGCAGGGCTGTGGAAACTGGTATACACAGTGAAGAACAATTGGCTTCTTCCCTTTCTTTATGAAGGCAAAAAAAAAAAAAACCCCAGGAGGAAAAAAAAGGTATGGAAGGTGAGTTAACTGGAGTCAGGATGTAACCAGGCCAGGGAAGTAGCCACAGCCCTTTACATAAAGAAGCCATTCAAATTGATTATTGGATCTTACTTCAACACTGGTGATGGGACAACATATTCCATCTCACCTGAAGGCAACAAGCCAGATTAGAGCATGCACAACATGCTGTTCCAAGCACATGACTATTCTCTATCTTCCACCACTGCCTCTTTATATCATCCAATATCCAATGCATGAGGTGGTTGTTTAACTGTGCCTAACAGTAGGTCAGGTCTTCATTGGAGGGAATCATCTGAGGATGTATTGGTAGGACAGGTTCTAAGTGGGAAATGAATTGGATTGTTTGGATGAAATTGTTGCTGGGTTGAAGGAGCCAATGTGGAACCCAAAAGATGGCTTGGTAATTTGGAGACCTTAGAGGGTATCTGTTCCTCCTATCTGTGTTCACCCTATACTCTAAAATCAGACAGCACTGCTGTCCCACTTTAAACATGTTTGGACAAGAGTTGGGATTTAGCACACTTATTTGCCCTAGTATAAGCTCTAAATAGCCTTAGACACATAAGATCCCCATGAGGCAGCAATTGGTTCATTTATCTATTCAAATCACTTACCTGAGCTGCTGTCCTTTCTGTTGTATGTTAATACATTTCCCTGCAAAGTTAAGGGTAGACTACTTTTTTATCACAAAGTATCAGAGGCTTTAAACGAAATTACTGCAATTTGCTTAAAGTGTATGTTAAAATTTTGATAAAATGTAGGTAATTTGTGTGAACACAGCTGGATACTCAACTGCGACTGGTAGATGAGTTGCATTTTGTTGTGATCCCTGCATTGAAGCACATTGCGGGGGGGGGGACTGGAGTCAGCAATGCAAAAGTCTAGGAATTAGCTTCCAAGTCATAACGAAGTCAAAATATGATGATCTGGAAGGTTTTTCATGTTTATTTATTCAAGGGCAATCTTCCCCTTCCTTCACAGAATACTATAGTTTGTTCTCCTTTGTGTTTAAACTGTACCACTTCATCCTGTGGGAGGTAACTCACATGCCACACAGAGATTCCATGGTAAATAATGGCATGTACATATTTTAATTAAAGAAAAAAAAGACTTGATTCTCCCCAGCAACTTAAAAGGGTACAGGAACAGTTCAAATGTTATTTAGGTTCTCCTGCCCCATTAAAACATACAGGAACGTTCACTGACAGTTATCTTATTCACATTTAGTTTAATTAAGAAGCTAGTTACTTATTCATTTAGTTCTAACCCCAAGTTTCTTCCAAGAGGCATCTTGTAAAAATACAGTGCTAGAATGCTGGCAAAGATCCACTGTTACAGAGATTCTGTGTGGCAGAGGGAATCTATAGGATTCTATGTGTAACACCTAACGCTTTGGATCCCACCCATGTGTCCCTACATTACAGCTTACAAACTGGAATAGAACTTTAGCATGAGGTGTAGAAAAGAATGTCTGAAACATGCCTTTTTGCCCTCGGATCAAGAGATGCTACAATATATTTTTGTAACAAGCTACTTTTGAGCAGCCCAAGCCATTTTTCTGCCCAAGGAAAAAGACAAGATGTTGTGCTTTCCACCTACAGAAACCAATTAGATTGGCAGTCCAATCTTACCTCAGTACTGACAATTGCCTATTTTCTAGATTTTATCTCTTTGAGTTTGGAATGTCAGGTTACATACACAGCCCTCCAGATAGTGGTAGACTGCAATTCCTAGCATTCCTCATCTTTGGCTATGGCTGAAGGAACTTTCAGGTCAATGACATCTGGAGGGCTGCATAGATCTGAACATCTGAAGACAGCAGGCTAACTTAAGGCATGCAACACAGAATGCCTAGAAGATGCTAGATTGCTCTCCAGCAGAGGCCCATAATTTCAGTAATGCCATTGTGTTGTTACAATATGATTGCCTATATATGGTCATGACATCATGACCATATATAGACATCATGACATCATCCCCTCACTATGTTGTCCTTGATGGTTGCTAATGCAGCAGCAGAACACAGAAACAATGTCAAATAACAACAATTTTCAGAAGGCCTGGGACAAAGGAATATTGTTATAATTAGTGAATTTCTGAGGAAATATTTTGCAGAATTTGAAAACATTTCCATTCTAAATAGCAACCAAGCAAAGATTTGATGTGGTTGTAGACCCAATGCCCCATTTTGTTTGTTTATTTAAAATATTTATATCCTGCCTCTTAACTGATCTCAGGGCAGCTTAGAATAAAATCAACTTAAAACAGTAAATAATTAGAAACGTTTAAAAGACTGAAAATGTATTAGTTTTTCAATTTGAAAGCAGACAATTTAATACTGACTAAAATAATCTTAAATAATATCACTATAAAACATGTACAGCCTGGATAGAATCAGCATGGCCTGAAGACTTAATAAAAAGCCAGGTTTCAACATGGCGCTGAAAATATTCTAACATTGGCACCCACCAGGCCTCCACAAGGAGGGGGTTCCACAATGGGGGTGCACCAGGGAAAGGGCCCTCTCCTATGTTCTCCCACAAGGCATTTCCCCTACTGATGGGATACAGAGCAGGCCCCCTCCAATGAATCTCAGTTCTTAGGTAGGCGTGTGTGTGTGTGAAAGGGGGAGAGAGAGAGAGAGGTGCACCCTTAAATATCGAGGTCCCAAAACATTTAAGGCTGCAAATGTTATTGGCAGGACCTTGTATTCAGAACAGAAATGTATTGGCAGCCAGTGCGATTCCTTCAGAACAGGTAGGTATTCTATGATATCTGAAGCCCAGCTAAGTTATCTCTGTCCAGGAAAGGCCACAGCTGACGGACCAGTCAAAGCTGGCCCCAGGCACTCAGTACCACTGAATCTAAGTAGGCCTCAAATGACAAGGAAGGATCTAGGAGTACTCCCAGACTACGTACCTACTCCTTCAGGGGAAGAACAACCCCATCCAGGGCATGCAACTTATCCAGTTCCTGGACTCAAGAACCACCGATCCACAGGACTTCTGTCTTATCAGGATTCAGCTTCAGTTTATTCACCATCATTCAGCCCATTACAGCATCCAGCCATTGCTCCAGGACCTCCCTAGCCCCAACTGAATCTGTTGACATGGAGAAGTAAAGCTAAGTGTCATCACCACACTGATGGCACGAAGTTCCCCAAATCCTAATGACTTCTTCCAGTATGTTACCCTGACTTCTGGGGGTCCCGTGAGGGACACCTAAGTGTGCTCCAAGTTATCAAGTTGGGAATTAGTCAAAAGAGCACAAGCCAGCAATATGAGAGGCAGGGCAACAGAGCAAGATCTTTTACCCAACGTCTACAGGGTCAGGCCGAGTCAAGGAGCAAACAGAAGTAAAATAATAATTGTTGTTTTTATTAAAATACAGCCAAACAAGTGTATGCAACACACTCACACAAAGAACTATAGAAATAAAGGTTGGAGTTGGATAGAGGGATTTTTAGAGGAGGTTTTGGTATGGGAAATACTACACCTGTCCTGAAGCCCAGGTAGACTGAAGAAGAAGTTCGTGGAAATGGAGTTTCTCAGCACGTGGAGCTGAGGGGAAGGGTCGCTGAACGAAGCAACAGCAAGGCAGGATGGAAACCAGGAGCGATCCGAGGAAGCACTCAAAGTCAGGGGTTCTTATAGGGGAAAATGTGGCCATAGGCTAGTCCATACTTGGGGACAACAATGAGTTTCGGGCTGCAGACAAAGCCTCCAAAACGTCAGAATTTTACATGATTGAGTTAAGACCAAATTGTCAATAGAGTAGTCCGTATGCAAATACGGAGTGCTTGATAGATGAATATTTGGCTAGTCAAGCTACCTGCTCGGAGCAGGGAGTTCTTTGTAAGTAGCATGTATACATAATGTGGTACTTGCCTTGAGGTCTCCTGAAGCGGTGGGTCGGCTATTTCTGGCCTGCCTATATTTGTTTCAGCGATTAGCGGCCGTGCCTGTCTGCAAGCTTGTTCGGTGGCCTCACAAGCACGTGGAGGACAGAGGTATAGTAGGCCAAATTGATATCTAATATCTCACAAGTCCGGGCTAGAAACTACAGTAACAAGTAGCCTCATATAGATGTCAGCAAAGAAGACAAGACTGAATCCTGTGGCACCCCACAACACAATGGCCATGGGGCTGAGGAGCAGTACCTCAATAACATTCTCTGGAAACAATGCTCCTATCCACCAGAGCTAGTCCAGTAGGATACTGGGATCGATGGTATCAAAAGCCACTGATAGATCCAGGAGGATGAAAAAGGTAGCACTCCCCACTCTTTCTCTCAGAGTAGGTTGTCAGTCAATGCAACCAAGATTGTCTCAGTAACATATCCTGGACTGAAACTAGACTGAAATGGGTCTAAATAATGTGCTTCCTCCAAGAACATCTGAAGCTGCCCACCCACCACATATACAAGCACCTTGCCCAAATATAAGCTATCAGTGATAGGGTGGTAGTCTTTAGGAAAGGGTGCACTACTGCCTCCATCAAAGCAGCAGACATTGAGGCATTTACCATCCCTTGGATCCATTCAATTAATCCATGTCAGTTGGATTTTAAAAGCCAAATGGGCAAGGGTCAAGACTACATGCAGTGGAATAGACTAATTCAAGTGTCTTATTCACATCATCAGGATGCAACAATTGAAACTGATCCCATTGACCAATGGTGCACTGAACCCCTCCCTAGCCTCTGCAAAAACTGTGACACCTGTTCAAAGTGCCTGGCAAATTTATTGCAGAAGGCAACCAAACGTTCTAATCCTGACCTCTGAGTCTGAGCCCAGTAGGCTCTTTAGCACTTGGAAAAGTTCTGCTGGATGGTGTGCTGAGGATAGAATGCAAGAGGCATAACAGGTTCTTTTTGCCACCTTCACTGATGCACAGTAGGCACAATGAAAAGTTTTTGCCAGTTTTCAGACATAGTCACTCTGTGACCTATGCCACTTGCACTCTAGCCTTCATATAGCCTGTTTCATTGCCCATGGATCTTCTGTAAATCAAGATGAATTACAGGCTCCACAGCACTGGACTCAGTGTTTACCCCAGTCAATGGTCCTTTCTATCTCACCATTCCATAGTAAGACTAAGGCTTCAACAAAATGGTCAGCCTCATACAGGCAGAAAATCCCTCAAAGCATTCAGGAATCCTACAGGATTCTCTACATCCCTGTGGGCAGACCATCTTAATCAGTCCCCCACCCCTGCCAGAAAAGTCTGCTATGTCAAAGCAAACTTCACAAGGAAGTAATTTGACCATGACAATGAGGCTGTTGTACACCCCCTAAAACCAAATCGCCTTCCATCTGTTGAGTAGCAAAACCAAATCATGAATGGTGGTTGTTTTATTACAGGCATGGTATTTAGCAATGCAGCTTGCACCTGGCTATTTCAGACACTACCTTTAATTGTAATGCAGTACTTGCTTACATTATGCATTCAGAATTTAACTTACATCTTCACTGAAAGTCAAAAACAGCATAAGGCATTGACACATTGATCAAAACTTAATCATGCTTAGAGCAATCCTCAGAAATCAATGGGACAAGTTGCCAACTTAAGTCCCATGGATTTCAGTGTGTCTTCTCCAAGCATAACTGAGTCTGGATCCAACCCAATATTGAGTATCATCTAATAACCAAACATTCTCAAACACTTCCTATGAAAAACCTTGGGAAATTTGTATGTATGTTACGTTGGAAATCTCTTTAATATTATGTGGAAAAAAATGTGTACTACTGATATTATAGTTAAAATGTAGGAAGTGTGGAGTGAAACTGGGATGGGGTGTTGCACTAAGAATACTCCAAGTTCCAACCTGTTGGAGTTGCCTTAAGCCAGTTTCACCGTATCTGGAACACATGAGGATAGCAGAGATCACACATAGTTTTCCATTTATCTTTATTTTTACAGATGATGTGTTCTCTGTGTTAATGAGGAAGAAATAACCTATTTTTCTACATCACTCAAGAAGCTTTCTTTCAATCCCTAAAAAAAAAGAAAAGGAACAAAGTTGGGGCATCAAGGAGGTAATTCATAGTCAGAATGAAGAGCTGTCAAACTCAGCTGGCTTCAAGCAGAAAGAAAGAGCATGTATTGCTGAACGTGTAATGCTTGGAGAAATGCCTTTCATCATAACTAAGAAACACCGTCCCGATCTTGCAGAACTGTACTTTTGGAGACAAGTGAGAAAAAGAGAGAGTCTAGGAGAGAGGCAAAATAAATCAGTGTCCTCAGAATTCAGGTGGTCTCTGTGAGGGTAGGTAAAAACAGCTTTTTTCTTTTCTTTTTTTCTTTTTTGTACTCACAATGCCTGAAACCTATTTCTTTTTTCTTTCTCCTCTGCTCCCTTCACTTGCACCCTCTGGCAGAATTTACCCGCTTTCTATTAAATGTGTTTCTTGTGTTTCTTCTCCCACCATAACATCTAACACAATTCACCTTGTTTTTTGCACCTGATAGCAGAGTCAAGTTTTGACAAAAAGCTCAGTTCTTTTGCTGAGCTGACAAATCTGTTTTGGAAACTGTAAACATAGAAGGGCAATGGACTGGATGATCTTTGGGTCTTTCTATCTTGACAGTAACTGTGACTCCTACAAAATGTACTATTAAATTTAGTGGCACTAAATTGGCTTATATCCTAGTACACCAACACGTCTGTCACCTAATGGCCCATCTATAAAGCATTACCCTATTTCGGCTCTTAGTGATGCCTCATTTGTTGTCTTGGGCAGAATTCTACAAAGTGTCTAACAGCCTAATAATAAAACTGTTCTGTTTGCACATGCCCCATTGCACTGTTATATGTATATATACCAACAAAGAGGATGCTTATACAAGAGAAAGAGAAAAATTATTCACTGGACATTGCACATGCACATTTTGATTCAGTCTCACTTCCCCTAACAGTGGGTCAAATCAATCTGTCTTCTGTGGACTCCTGAATGGCATATTCTCCATAAAATAGGGCACATCCAACCTGACTGAAACGGCCACAAAGTCCCATGTTTTGTTCCTTTTCTTTCCTAGTTTGTTCCTATATTCTTTCCTATAATCAACCCCTCACACTAAGGTCCTCTGGGAGGAATTTACTGCAGCCAGTCAGAACTAGGTTGGCTGCAGTTACCCAGAGGACCTTCTCTTCTATCGCTCCCAAGTTATGGAATGGCCTGCAGGAGGAGACCCAGCATATTACCAGTCTTGACTGCTTTAAAAAAGCAGTCAAGACTGCTCTCTTCCGACAGGCCTTCCCAGACTAGTACTTCCACCGCCTCCCACCAACTGTCCTCCTGTTCTTTAATATAGTTAATGTGTTTTCGGGGGTTGGTTTTAGATGGGTTGGTGGGTGGGGAGGATTGGTTATGTTTTAATGCTTTTAATGTATTTAACGTATTGTGGTACTGTCTCGATCCATGGGGAGAAGCGGGATATTATTATTATTATTATTATTATTATTATTATTATTATTATTATTATTATTATATTTTATTTTGAAGATCCACATATTTCTTTATTCCAGAATATTTTCTGTAAGTTCTGTTGTACAATCAGATACTGCATATACCAGCTCTCCAGGTTGGTTTATATCAACCTTGTATTAAATCAAGAAGAACAGTAAGAAAATCTAAAACTTTCCAATCAGTCTGGATGTGCTCACACTTGCTACCCTTCTACTGCCAACCAAGACTTCCCTATAGTCTATTTATCTCTAGTTTCTCAAAAGTATACTGTTCCTGAATACGAAAGAACCATTTAATTTAAAATCCCTTTTGAAGGTACAAACTGAAAGTAAAGGGCTACCCCATGGGTATCTTAACCTAGAAGGTTCAGTTTGATTCAAGTCTTCCTAAGATATTTTCAAAAGTTGATCTTCCAACCAAATGCAGTTAGGGAGGGGAACGATGGGTCCATACTTCTAGGTCTACCATCTTCCATTCATGGGAGGGAAAGGTTTGAGCATGTCCTACTTGTTTAAGCTATTTATACAATTCAGAAATCTGATTGTGCAAAATTCTAAATAATGCAGAGGGCTAGCTATATAGAATATGCTGCCTAGCTTGGACTTCCTCATAAATACCCAATAGGTAGATAGTAGAGACAGACATAGTAGAGATATAAAATTAGTAACTGCATCCGATTCTCCCTGTATTCATCACTACTCATTTTCCAGCAGAATAATGGGTTCAGGAATATACTGACAAAAGGAATAGTACAGGTGCAAGATTTTTCTTGTTTTGTGAAGTATCTTGCGGAATAATTCTATTTAGAAATGTTTCTTATGGAGGAAGAAATGTGTTTTGTACAGAAAACATTGTTTCCTGCACAGATAATTCATCTTCTGAACAAAAACCATGTTTTTTGTTTTTGTTATGTGCATCAAACCTATGTGTGTGATTTTTTAAAAAGTGTGACTACCTCTCAAGAACTGCACAAAATTGTTTGTTTTTTCCCACACAGAGAGAAAACTATAGCAACTATTAATCCTTGCATACAAGAATGAAGAATGTGAAAATTTACATCCTTTCTCTCTGCCTTCATGTAAATGGAATAGCATGAGATGGGACATCTGAATAGGTTCTAGTTTGTCTCCCTTACTAAATATATCTTTCAGCCTGTATGATCATTTCTGCTGCTCCATTCTAGTCACTGGAGGGATTGGTTTTTTCTTCTTCAAAAACCTGTTTCAGAAACCACTTATGCAACAAATCATTTCCTAAGCTATTGCTCTTGCACTCTTTCACTTCCCTTCCATTTTCCTTTGCTACTTCTTTATTTATCCTCATATTCTTTCTCTAGTGGTGACATATTCACAGATTGTGTAAGCCCCCAGATCAGACAGAGCATTCTTCCAGTGTTTACTGAACATTAAACACATTTGGGATGATTTAATAGAAGTCAGACTCTGGTAACAACTATCTACTTCAAAGCAGTCCCCCAACCTTCTGCACAGACAATATATACCTGTTTAAGAAAACAATACTGGCTTATCCCAAGTAAAGTGTAAGTGTATAAAGTATAGTGCGCAATGTGTAAAACACAATGTATAATGATGTCAAAGGATACAAAGAGGTCTAAGAGATGGATATGGTGTGCATTTTAGTAATTATACTGATGTATCACATTATAACAATTTTATATAGGTTATATTTATGCTACTATAGATTTTATACATATTTAGTAAACTCCTGTGTTATTATTTCCTCTCATACTAGCAAGGAAAGCTATTAAAAGAATATTATAAAAAAATTGCAACTGTGTGCTCCCCCTCTTGGATGGGGGCAGGTTTCCACGTCTTTATTCAATTTTCAATTTTGCCAAGAAATCCACTTGGTTATTTATATATTTATATAATTTTGTTTGTTAGAAATAATTAATAAGGAAGAGATAACAAGGGCCTAAATGAGAATATGGAAAGAAATATGATGATTACAACCAATGTGGGATTTTTCCTTTTTTTTTTTTTTTTTGCTGTTGCGATTTTTTCTTTTTTCTTCATTCTTTACTACCCATTTCTCTCTCTCTCTCTCTTTCTCTCTTTCTCTCTCTCCCCCTCCTCTCTTTCCTTTTCATGTGTGCTTGATATTTAGTGATTGATTCCATGTTAATGTTGTATAGAGGGTTAATACCATACTGTATAACTAAGAATGTATTTGAATGTTGACCTTACTGTGTTGAATATATTTTCGAAATTAATAAATATATTTGAGGGGGGCGGAGAAAACAATATTGGCTGTACCATTACAATGCCACATCCTGTGCTAACATCTTCAGCTGGCCCCAGCTGGCTTGAGGAAGAAGGATCTTTCCTTCTAAAACTTTTGAATCTTCAGTAATGGGGAGTAAGATAGGATCCTATTCCACACTTCCAAAGCTGCAGATGGCAAAATTGCAACTGTGGAGAGCCGACTCTGCTTAAATTGTTAAACTGGATTTATTTGACTCTGTCCAATAATTCTGGAATTTTGGTTGGGGTATAAAGTTGGCTTTCAGACTTGAGACTTGACTTGAAAGTATCTTCAAAGATGTGAGGCTCGAACGTGGAGACTTAAGACTTGATTTGAGACTTGGAGTAAAAGATTTAAATACATCACTGACAGATACCAGTGCAATTATACACATAGGTGTATGAGAGCAATATGTCTCATTAAATCAGGGGTTATGGGGGGAAGTTTTGTCAAGGATTGCCATTCCCTGCTCCATGCTAGATAGATCTTTCTAGCCATCTTTTGTCTCCTTCTGCCACCCCTTTCTCTCTCCTTTCCTTCCTCTTTCTATTTCCTTTTTCCTCCATGCCAGAAATTGACTGGGGGATGGACAGGTATTTCTTGTCTGAGGTCTTACTGATTACTTCCATTCTGAAATTAGACTGAAGTTCACAGGTTAGTCATCTCTATATTAAGGCCCTTTTGACACCTTACCTCATTCTGGTGTCACCGTGAGGGGATAATGCGAGAAGCCTCTTGCAAGAGGCATTCACATCCCCTCCGCTTCCCCTCCACACCTGCTCCGTGCTCGGAGGAAGAAGCATGAGGGCTCCACCCCTTCCTTCTGCATTGGAGCCAGGTACTTTCCCAGGCTGTGCTGGGGGAGGAAGCACGATGGCCGCGCATCTGGAGGCTTCGCACATAAGATAAGTGTGGGTGGGGCATGGGAGGGATGTGCAATCATGCAACATTTTCGGCAACGAGCTGAAAATGATATACTGTGCAATCACCATGGAATGGCCTCGGGAGCGTCACGTGATTATGAGGACATCATGTGGAACTGTCCTCGCAATCCCACAGTGCTCCTGAGGCCATTTCACAACAAGACTGGTGTGTGAAAAGGACCTAAGAAAGTTATCATTGCACACCATGGTATATCTTGTAGCAGTAATACACATTTACAGTATGAAGTTCTAAATCCTCTTATTTATTAATGGGTTGTTTAATCCATTAATTCACTATTTTGGTAGTTGACTGCTCTCCTATTGTAAATATCCCTGGCATTTACTAGCTCAATACTTTTGCTATTATTTTTATGTGTAAGCAATACTTGTGTTTGTTTTGCTTGTTTTGTTGTCAGTGCATGTCATGAGGAGAAGTAGATATAAAATGTCAGCTTTGTTTAACAAGCTGAGTTGGCATGTTTGACAAGGTTGAAATTCACTCAATTCAGCTTTTGCTTGGATCCCAATTGAAAAATATAAGCACACCATGAAATCAAATTTGTTAAACAAGACAAATAAATTAAGCTGAATTTTGTTGAAATGTTTTAAGCTGGGGGAATTAAAATATGAAGAGTCTTTCAAGAAAACAAATCTTCTAAATTTGATCCACAAAGTTTAAAAGCCATATTTACTTCAATTGTAGAAAAGGAAATAGCATTTTGAATAAAGTGAGTTATATTTTTTAAATGATTTATACTGTATTCCATGCCTTGGGCTTCACTTTGAATTAACCTTGGAAGCCACAAATCCCCAGGGAAGAATTAGCTTCTCCTACAAGGCAATGTATATGTGCATGATATGTTTTACAAACATTTCTTCTAGTGATGGTGCTGAATATGGAATTAGAGAAATTCAGAATACAAACTCTCCTAGTTTGGAAAGTCTCAGCTTATGACAAGCTAGGCCCAGATCCTGCTGAATTTCAATCAGGCTTATAATGTGCTTTATCCCTCTCTTAATCACTTTCCACCCTTCTCTCTACTTGTGTAAATGAAGAAGTCATCAACCACAAAGACAAAGGGATAACTGGTAGGAGAAAACAGTCCTCACCTTGAGTATGCTGCCGTGCACACTGGATGTAATATATTTGGCAGATTCATTCTTTGACCTAGACTAGGGTTTCAAAATGTCCTGAGCTAAGCAAAGAAAATACTTAGATTCATATAAGGCAAGGCAGGGATAGAGCCAGCATGGTATGTTGGTTGAGTGCATGACTAGACTCAGAGAGACTAAGGTTCAAATCCCTGCTCAGCTATGAAAACTCATTGGGTGCCCTTGGGCATATTATATTTTTAAAATGACACTTTTTCAGCCTCACAGGAAGGCAATGCCTCTCCCCTCATGACATCTTGCCAAGAAAACCTAGTGATAGTGTCACTATAAGGTCACCATGAGTCAGAGTTGACTTGAAGGCATAAAATAACTATGACTACCACTACCACTACTACTACAATGGCATGAGTAGTCAACTTATGAGTGAATGCAAAGAAGGAACTATAGAATAAACTCTGTAGCTAAGGTTGTTGTGGGTTTTCTGGGCTTTGAGGCCATGTTCTATTAGTATTTTCTCTTGACATTTTGCCTGCATCTGTGATTGGCATCTTCAGAGGATCTGGAGGATCCTCTGAAGATGCCAGCCACAGATGCTGGCAAACATCAGGAGAAAATACTAATAGAACACAGGCTCAAAGCCCAGAAAACCCACAACAACCTATGGATTATGGCCATGAAAGCCTTCGTCTGTAGCTAAAGTCCAACAGAGTGCTGACAGAGCATAATTCTCGGCCACTGTACTCCTGACAGTTGATGGTATGAAAGCTACTGTCTTTGTTCCTGGATCCCTCCCTTGGTATGCAACAACAGCCAGAGAAGTCTCAGATACAGCTATGTCTCCTCAGTGACCAGCTGTGGACATACATCCAGACATATCTGAGTTGTATTTTCACACCCATGGAAAAGGAACAGTCTCTGCCCTGCAGTGTAAAGCTGTTCTTCGTTGGGTGCACAAAGGCAGCAAGAACATGGCTGAGGAGACAGAACTGCACCCAAGAGCACATCAACAGCTGTCTTCCTTCCGTGTGGCATAACAGCTACTGGATACTTCCTTCTACAATGCTCTTGAATGTACATAGGCTGGCAGAACTGGAGTTACACTAGCTCACATCACCTACAAGATCCTGGCCAGTATCTTCTAACTTTGTTAGCAAGCCTTCTCTGCTACTCACTACTCCTTCCTTTTCCTCAAGGGTAAGTTTATTTTGTTTGCATTTGTGGAAAGAGGCAGTAGAGAAGGGAGAGAAATTGCCTATTGTTTGAATGTGTTTGCTACAGAACCATAAGATTTGCAGTCATTCATTTATTTTGAGCATACGCCAGGAAAGATTGGAGAGGGCAGAGATTTCAAGGCAAACCCAAGGGCACTACACCAATGGCTATTTTTTTTTTCTTTAAGAACCTGGATAGAAGCACCTAAATTTGATTTAATATCAAATCTCTTAATTCAGTGGAACCAAGATAAAAGTGTCTTTTCACTTAATAAAAACTTATTTTGGACAAAATTTAAATGTGAAGTTTTGAATACTCGTTTCAAGCACTGGTTTCACTGATTGAATACTAATGGGAGATGGCATACCACACATTTCAAAGACTCAGTTCAGCCTTCAAATGAAAGAATGTAACAGGAAAATGTAACCAATTATAATTTATTCTTCCATATTCAGCCTTTCACTATTCATTGTGGCACAGCTTGATTCAGCAGCAAATCAAGCATATTTAAGATTTTCTCAAAAGAGATTTCCATACTCACTAATCAATATAGTGAACCTGCTGATACTGCCTTTTAAATTGAGCTTTGAGCTGCAGCATTAGGCAAGATCCTGCATCAATGCATCAACAACTAACCATCATTGATCATCTTCCCAAACATGACCTATAGATATATAGGTTATGCCCCTTGCCTCTCTTACATCCTTTCGATGCACTTTTCCTTTGGCATGACAAAAATGTCACTAAATCAACTGCCTATATTCTCCTCACAGTAGATATGTTTAAAAAGAAAGCTTTTGTTTCTCCTTCCCCATCCCTTGTTGTTCATGTTGTGTGCCTTCAAGTCATTTCTGATTTACAGTGACCCTAAGATGAACCTATCGCAGGGTTTTCTGGAGGTTGAGAGTGTGTGATGCACCCAAGGTCACCCAGTGGGTTTCCATGGCTGATCAGGGAATCACACCCTGGTCTCCAAGGTTGTAGTCCAGCACTGAAACCACTACATCCCCTTTACTCACCAAATATTATTCCTTTTTTTATTAAATACTAGCATATATATCCGGCGTTGCCTGGGATTTTATTTTCTCTAAAAAGCTGGACCTTCCAGACCCTTCAGCAGTACTTTTTCTTGAGGTATAAAGTTCCTTGGAGGAATTAGATGCAGCTGAAATACACAGATTTGAAATCCTGCATCCCTAATTCCCCAAATTGTCTTGTCCAGTATCTGTAACTTTTCCCCATATTCCACAATCCAATCTGTATTTAGAGTTAGTAATAGGGATGGGATGAATCCAGAATTTTCCCAGTCTGAATCTAGATCTGAATCCCTGAAAGGTTCTGGGAATCCACAAATCTCACAAATCTCAAATCTTTCAAATCCTTTTTTAAAAGAAAGAAGGATAATCTTCGGCAAGACACACTCTTTCAGCCTCAGCAAAAGCCTAGGCAAAGGCAAACCTCCCTCTGAAGAAATCTAGCCAGAACAATTGTCATAGTTTTGCCTCAGAATCTCTCCAGATTGAAAATGACATGGCCCTTTCTACACAGGCAGGAAAATGTGGATTAATCCCACATTTTCCTGCCTGTGTAAACAGGGCCACATAGTATAGTAAAGAGATAATCCAGGTCAAAACTGGATTTTCCTTGCATAGCTCCTCATGGCATCCTGGGGTTTATACTTTGATGATGCACCAGCACACTTTGACAGAGAAGGCTATGACCCCTTGTAAAACTACAAACCCCAGAATTGTGAATGAAAGAGCTTTGCAAGGGAACTATGAAAAGGAATCTTTCAGCTGTCCTTAAAATCTCAGGAAGGCTGTATCTTCCAGCCAATCAGGCCTTTGGCAGGCCCCGGAGGCACCATTTTTTTAAAACAATTTTTCCTTTCTGCTACATGTAGTTTGTCATGTGGCTCATGAGAAACCATGGCCATTTCCACACTACAGTGTTAAACTGCTGCTATTCCACTTTCAGTGCCCTGTGGAATTCTGGGGTTTGTAGTTTACTGAGACCAAAGAGCTCTTTGGCTGAGAATTCAAAGTGCCCTTCCCTAAACTACAAACCCCAGAATTCTATAGGAGGTTGATAGTGGAATAGCAGCACTTTAACACTGTAGTGCAGATCCTATTCTAGCTATAGGTTTACAACTAGGCACTGGTCTTGTGGAAGGAGGTACAGTGGCCTACATGTGGCAATCACTGGATGAGATTGTGTGAACCTTGCCCTCTGCCCCACTACTTTTGATAGGCGTCAGCCCCACTGACCCCAGCATTGATACATACCATTGATTTTCAGCACAGAAAATAGTGCTGAACTTAAATATGAAATGTTCAATTTAAATATATTAGAATACAACCCCAGATGTAATTTCTGAAATTGTCAACAAAGGCCATTATTACTCCAAGGGAAAAACTCACCTACTTGCCGTCTCTCCTTGTGTGTCTGGTCTCCCAGGTTTTCAGGCATCCTGGTCTCCAACAAACTATTTGGTTGGTGGATACAAAAGATTCAGTTTGCCTATTTTAGCACAGGGATTTGGATTCGTGAATCTCAAATCCTTGCCGAGGATTTGGTTGGCTCATCCCTAGTTATTGACATACAGAGGTTTGTTTCCTGAGGCAATACACTTGTCTCCTCCTTGCTGCTAGGCCTCATCTCCATGGCAACCAGCCTATTCAAGACAGACATAGTTGACTGAGGCCCAAGAGCTCTCAGGCTGAGAATTCTAAAGGCCCCTCCCTAAACTGCAAACCCCAGGATTGGCAGCCAATCATATGAGGTCTTCACCTTACACAGGCAATCATATGATGTCTTCACCTGACACAGACAGAGAGACAAACTTTGACTTTTATATATTAGATATTGCTGAATTCTGGCTAATATCCTAGACAGTGGTGCATGGAGGCTAAATCCATCTTACATTCACGTGTACCACTTTCTTTGGTCATTGTGGAGCCCCTTATTTCCATTCTATAGCTAGTGGGGAGAGGGAAGATCAGAGAAGCCTCTGGGTATGTATTTGTAACCAGATGCAGAATTGTTACATCATCTGGTGAGACCTCTAAAGGAACCCAGCAGATCTCAGCTGATAATGCAGTCTTCTGCATCTAACAATGAGGACATAGCCAAATGCTTTTCCAACTCCCCTCTCACTGTTCTCCAGCAGGTATAGAATGGCTGCAGCAGCTCAGTGATGAATTGCAGGGATTGTTGAATGGATAGATGTAGTGTACTTCTGCACACTAAACTGCTGCACTATACCATGTCATGCAAGATTTCAGTCACTCAATGTTTTATATTTTGCGTGTGTTCAATGCTTTGTATATAGCAACAAAAAATACAGAGCATCTATTCTCTACTGCCATCATCTGAAATGAAGCAACCACTTCCATTACAAAGGCCATTTCTGCATGGCATCACAGTCCCTCTAAGGGGACGAGATGGCAGTGGCCCACGGACTGTGCTTCTGCACGATGTCTTTGAGGTCCTGCTGCCATCCCGCCCCACCCGTTGCAATGGCAAGATAGTCACTGAACGGATTAAATTCATTAAGCTCCTGCGATAATGCAATGCTCCCATCCTTACCTGCCATGCAGAAGGGCGGGAAGCATGATGGAAGTGCTTCCTTTCCCAGCACAGCATGGGAAATAGCCCAGCTGTGCTGCAGAAGGCAAGTGTGTGTCGCTCGTGCTCCCTTCCACAGGGAGCTGGCTGGGTCCAGTGGGAAGCATCCCTGTCATGCTCCTTTCCTAGAAAAGGAGCTGCTGGGATTGTGACAGGAGGACAATGGGATAAAGTAACACACAGAAACGCCCTAGGAATATGACAAACTTTAACTGTTGTTGAAATTTGGGTCATAACAGACCATTTTGTTATGAGGAGAAAGTTTGCTAAAGATTTTCCAAACAGGAAAGTAATGTCCCCTCCAGAAAGAGACCAAAACAGGAAGTAGTTGTTCTGGTTCTTGTTGCACTCATCCTGCTCCTCCTTATGCTTTTTTGCTTTCGCACAAAATGTGTCTGCACCAAACTAGTGTCTTTGCACAAAACTAGCATTTACACAATAGTCACAAGAAAGGCTGGTAGATTTCAAACACACAATTCATCAAATGCTGCTACTTTTACTGATCTGTGCAAAAAGGTAAAAAAGCTTTGTAATGTTTCAAATTTCTGCATGTTACCAAAATCTGTAAAACTAGTCTTGCAAATGTGCGGAGTCCCTCTGGAAGAAGCCAATTAACTATCTTGCTGGACTTAGAGGTAGGACATTGTCCTGTTGATCTTGAAAGGACAAACACAGTCAGGATTTACTCCCCTGTTCATTATTAAAACAAAGGAAACCAGACTAAGTTCTAGTAGTTGTTTTATTTTCTAATTCAATGAGGAAATGTACACTTCTGGATCCATCTTTGCAGCTGGAGGTTCACGTGGCCTAATAACACCACAAGTGCTTGGCCCAACTTGTAGTGTTTGCTGTGGATAGAAGATAGAAATAACTGAGCCACTATGGGCCAGGCCCTGATAGCCATTAATCAGGTTTAGTGCAATGTTATTTACATGGAGCTGCCTTTGAATACTAGTCAGAAATTACCCTTAGTGAAAGAAGCAGCTACCAACCTGATGACTGAAACACCAACCATTTCTGAAAGATGAGCATTGGCTGCCTGTTCAAAGTGCTGGTATGGATCTACAAAGCACCAAACATCTTGAGGTCTTAGTGTCTGACAGGTCCTCCAATCATTGTATGTCTGACTCTGCTTTAGATCTGGAGAGATGCACATTTCCTTGTCTCATTATTGAGCGGCGACATGAGACATGAGAAAGAGGCCTTCTTCCATAGTGGTATTTCAGCTCTGAAATACAGTCCCCCTAAGATATATGCCTGGTACTAAATTTATTGGAATATCAGTGTTGAGTTAAACCCTATTGATTTATGCAGGCATTTATAAGTGGCCTATGAATATGACTGGATTTTTGTTGTACATTTGTTTCTGTCTCCTGATTGCTATTGGTTTTATTGGACATGTTGCATTTTATTACTTTATATTTTTTTAATTATTATTATTGTTTGCTAATTTTTTGTTTATTGTTTTACCCAGTCTGGGATTTTTTTTTTCAGTGAAGGGTGAGGTATAATAGAAAGAAACAAATAAATTAGGATGGGTCTGCAGCCTAATACTCACAATTCAGTAGGACTTAAGAGCAGGGCTGCATTAAGATTCTTGTAGGCCCTAGGCACTCTTGTATTTGACTCCCCACCTCACCTCGATGTACCACTAGGGATGTTTCTGTGGGCTCTAGAATTCTGTTTTCATAGGTCCTAAAATTTTTGTAGACCCTAAGACCATGCCTAAAGTACCTGATGGATAAGACAGCCCTGCTTGAGGCTGCAACCCCAAAACAATTAATGTTCAGTGTAGGCAGCAGAGTCAAACAGCAAGCAATTTTCCTGAACTTAAAATACCACAGCAGACAGAAAAGTGTTTCCAGCCTTCTTCTTTTATGCCCACTACTTTTCCCTGTCTAACACTTTCGTTCATCTGTTAAAGTGTGTTAATGTGACACCTGAAAGTATTTCTTCACAAACTGTGCACTATTGTATTAATTCATAAATATCATTGCTTCTCAAGGCTCATATAGCTATAATACAGGGTGGGCAAAGTGCAGCCCAAAGACCTCATGCATTGTTTGTGGCCACGAGCACCCTTCCCCCCACAAGAGGTCAAAGAAGTAAAAATTTTGCCCCCAAATGCCTGGTCACTTACTGAGGTCCTTGCCTCACCCTACCTTCTTGTGTAGTTCTCCAGTGGCAACCGCAGCAGTGGCTCTGCCAGGGTGGGAATACAATAGGATCACTCCCCTCCACACCACACTGGCTCCCTGGGGAAAGGCACATGATGGACATGTCTTTCTCTTTTGCAGAGCAACCGGGCACTTTCCCAGGCTACGCTGGGGCAGGAAGCACTGCCATTGCGCTTCCTTCCCTTCCACAGGACAGGTAAATGTGGGATGGTGGCGCAATCATGGGTCATTGATGAGGAGAACCCAACAATGATTTAATCTGAGATCACACTGCCTCAAGACACAAGAGAACTGGGACCATGGTGATGTCATGCAAAAGAGTTGTTGTAGCCTTCCTCCTCTCCTGTCCCCATGCTGGGATGAGAGGACATTGTCTTATGAAAAGATATTTTGCATGCCTAAAATGGCCATGAAGAGCTTAAAATATGGCAGAAATGTTCCCCACACACTTTAAAGCACATTAAGGAGCATCAGGAGCCCTTTTTTAAAAAAGTTTTTGGCAGTGGAGGTAATCGGAAATACAATGGAAGGTGCAGCCCTGAAAAGTCTCCTGAGAGATTAATGCAGTCCTCGGCCTCCCACCTCTGGTTTAATAGTTGGGTTGAAGCGAGGACTGCAACAACCATAGCTTGCAACTGAAGCTATGCCTACTGAAATTCTCTCTTCCATACAACTACTAAAGATACAGGAGCCCTGCCACTTTGATCTTCTCCTTTAAATCATTTAGAGAGAACTCTGCTCTCCCATTAGGCAGAGTGAGTAACCATCTCAAACAGGGGATTTTGGATTGCATAAATGATCAGCAAAATGTTTGCTATTTACTTCACCACTTTTGTATTTTATATGGTATGGACAGGGAGAAGTGCCAATGGATTTCCTTCCTCAGGTTCAAATGGATTTGGCTAATTTTTGGTACTGTGCACTTTGCTTTTGATGAATAGCTCTGTGTCAGGCAGTAAAATCTCTTGGGGAGCTAGGACACTCTAGCTTTCCATGTCTGACCTCTCAGTATTGATGGGGTAGGTTGGTTGATGAGATATAACAAAGTTCAGGTGAACCAGAGCTTATGAAAATGTTACCTTTTGGGTTGATTAGTCCCAGTTCCCCAAGCTAGCATGGCCACTAACCATGGCAATTAGGGGTCCTGGGACTGTAATCTTAAAAAGTAACTTTTCCAAGTTCTGGTGTGAATGCAGATAAAAAGCTCTGTGTAACTGGGAATTCTGCTTTATCCGACGAAAAAGACAGCATTATCCAACATTAATCATTAACTAAATGGATAACATCCAGTGTGTCACATTCAGCCTCAGATTCTCAGTGTCTTAAAAAAGGTAACATTGTTATTTAAACAGTGTTTTGGGAGCTGAGTCAGACCCATTAGCCTGAATGACAAGGGGAAACCACCCTTGAGTGTACTGCTTTCTGCCTGAATTAGCTATAGGATCAACTATAAATCTAAATTAGGAACAATTAAGACTTTTTCCAATGTAAAACTCCTGCTGTTTTGACTGCTACTAAGATTAACCGCAGTTCTTAACCTCCTTCAATCTCTATAGAATAATGCTAATACTATACAGAGCTTGTCTTACAAAAATAATAGCTCACCATTTGCATGTAAATTGTATTGCAAGGCTGCCATGACAAAGGAGAAGATTCCGAAATGCATATTACTTTTTAATACATTAAAAATCAAGTAGGGCCCCATCCAAGGACTTCCAATCAGACTAGATATCAAATTTGTTCATTGTGTAGTGTCATGTCATATGTTTTAATGTTCCAATGTAAATGCAGACAAATCTCTCTGTATTCCCTAACAATTAATTTTTGTGCATCACAAATCCATTTCTTCAGTGTTGCTGCTTAGTACTTTGAGATTTGTGCAATTTCCTTTTTCTCCCCCCACCTAGTTTTCCTGGCATGAACTTGTGCTGTCTTTAACAACCATTCACAACCTATATTTGATTTGCAAATTTCCTTCAGTCTGTATTTCTTTCAGACAAAACGCCCTAAGCCTGTCTTTTTACCCTTCACCCTTTTCTGGGATGCCAAACTGAACAATAATCCTCACTGAAGCTAAAGAAAATATTTACTTTGGAGTTGTCAAAAGTTCCACTCTGGAGAAAAAAATCAGATTGAATAACAGTATATTTTGCAGAATAACAGTATATTTTGCATTTTACTCTCCTCAATTCTTATTGAAAGTGACATTTGCATGAAAAGGATTTTATTTTGTAGACAGCTTCTGAAGTCTTGGGAAGATGGCTTGGCAAAATATGATTTATAGATAATCTGCTGACCTGGCACATTGTATGTACCTATATATACATAGACACACACACACACAATATGTGTCCCTAGCTTATTTTTATAGGTTAAACTATTTCACTCTAGCAAGGGATTTAATGCTTGCAAAGCATAAGCCTCTGACAATTCTCCACCTAATGATCATCCCTTTCTTCACTTGGCCATTCATCTTTTAAAATTTTTAAATGAAATTAGAGCTACAATTCACAGCACATCTTGAGTAAGCAGCTAAACTAATACAATAAGCAATTACAAACCCTAGAGTGGTTCAATATCTACATATTCAGCAGTCTTAAGATCCTTGCTTTGCACACTCTAGTTTCCATGATTAGCAACAGCGGGTGGCTTCTGACATTAGTTGTAATGGCATCAGAGTGGCCCCACAAGTCACAGGTGGGAACAATTAATACACTGCCTTGGATAATTTCCCTTTTACAAAAGCTGTTTTAAAATTTAACCAATAGTGGCATCAAATGGAACAACTTTTCAATTTTAAAATGAATTAATTTGGGGAAAAGGAATCAGCTGTGGCACATTGCATTTCTATCAGAGCATTTGCCTCCTCCTTTTTTTAAAAAAAACACTTTTCCCTAGCAATTCTGTAGTAATAGCTCCTATCATTGCATTTTTTATTGTTGCTTCTGTTTTTTTAGTTCTTTTTTTTTAACATTATAGCATTTGGAAAGGGGTCCAACCCACCCTCTCACACCATATTACACAGACATACACACAACACATGATTGTTTAGAAAAGCTTCTCCCCATTGGTACTATCTAAAAAAAGTTGAACCACCCTTCACTCAGTCAGGAACAGTGACACTAAGTTTCTCAGTAGAGGGTATGGCCTATAGGAATATTTGGTATCTATATTAAGCAGAAAACATATTCTGGGGTAGCTTTGTTGGCCATATAACAAAATAAATAAAAATTCCAAAATCCACAAAAGAATGAACCTTTATTGGAAAACCAAAATGCACAAAACACATGATGCAAGCTTTTGATGCTCCATGGGCTTCTTCTTCAGCAAAATACTTTTTTAAACAAAACATGCAAGATGAGAAAATTTATAGTGTCAGAGTCACCGACCTTCATTTTTTATGAGATGTTGTTCTCTGTTGTAGTTCAGCTGATTTGGAGGGATCTCAATGCAGGCAGAGGCCACTCCCCTCTTAGTCATGGAGGGACCAAGACAAAGACAAAGGAAAGTAAAATATAAACTCCATTAGTAGCAGTAAAATAACATGTAGAGTGCAGCGCAACTGTGGCAACATGATCTCTGTTATCTTTGGAAGCTCTTGTAGGGGAAAATAAAAAATGTATTTTTTGTCTCAGAAAATCCACCTTAGGATAGGAAAAGAGATAGACTAAAGAAAATCTTGCTTTCACATGTGGGTATAAGCTAGCAGCCATGATTGCATTTGGAGCCTCATGGATTGCAGAAAAGGGAAACAAAGACACTAAGTAACTTCTTGAAGAAGAAAGAAGGCATCTCAACAGGTAAGAAGGGAGGAAGAGGCTTGAGTACATAGATCAAAGAAAGACACAGAGAGGTGAAACAAGGAGCAGATGTTATGTAGACTTCCCTCTCTCACTGATCATTTTACACAGGCGTTGGTGCCTCTGCTTCTGACATCATCCTTGGAGACCAGTGTTTGAAAACTGGCCCTCCAAAGAAGAAATCGGCACATTTGCATATAGCCAAAGAATCTTGTATTTACATAGATCCCAGATCACTGTAACAGAGGCATATTTCAATATGTGATCAGGGTCTCTCTAACTCCTCTGATCCCAAAGCTAACCCTGCTGTGCTTCCACTGTATTCCCTATCTGGAAAGCTCCCTGTGATAGCCTATTCTGGAAAGTTTACAATGAAAACATTTTTTATTGCAGTCCTTAATCTACACTTTGTATTATGCATAAACCCAAAGGTTAATAGAATTAGAGAATTGGAGGGACTCATTTAAGCTATGGAGTCCAACCTCTGTTCAGTGCAGAAAATCCAAAACTGCAGGACAAGCTAATGGACCAGACCCAGGGGTCTGGGAGCCAATATCATCCTCCACCATCACCCTCCACCAAAACCTACCCAGCTGTCGCTTAAGTATATTATGTTTAGCCTTACCCTCTGGAGAAGCAGTCTTTCACCTCATATGTGTGCCAACTCTTGCAATACTTTAATATTGTGACCTACCTTCATCATTTCTTTTCCATATTAAACTTTTCCTAACAAAATTTGTTTTCCATGATACCAGCTACCTTTGTTTGCCTTTCTCTGGCATCCGAGACTGGGCAGTCCTCCAGGTGGCATCTGACTAGTGCAAAATAAAGTATAACATTCACTTCCCTTGACTTGGAAATTATATATCTGTTGATGCAACCTAAAAGCATATGCCCACCACCATCACTTTTTTTCACTATATCACACTGTAAAGTAGAATCCAGTGATCATTCCCACAGGGCCCTACTGACAAACCAGGTGTACCATGTCATTTTTGTGTGTCTTCAAGATATTTCTGACTTATGGTAACCCTAAGGCAAATCTATCATGGGGTTTTCTTAACAGTATTTTTTTCAGAAAGGGTTTGCCCTTGCCTTCCTCTGAAGCTAAAAGAGTATGACTTGCCCAATGTCACTACTAGTGGGTTTCCATGGCTTGGGAGGATTCGAACCCCAGTCTTCCAGTGTCCTGGTCGAACACTCAAACCATGGTACATCATGCTGGCTCTCACAGGTATACCATATCCCCATCAATAATTTACCTCTACCTTCTTTCTTATGTATCTGATTTCATCTTTTGCTTAAATGTAGAATCTTGTACATGTCTTTGCTGGAAGGAAAATCACAGTGAGAAGTTCTAGAAATGGAAATTTGAAGGTATGTGCGTAGATTTATGACACTATGTAAACAGTGGTAGGATGTGGTATGAGAGCTCACAATCCTTAAATAAGAAAGGAGGAAAAACAACACAGTACATTAAAGTTTTAGATCACAGATTCTTTGGTGCAATAGTATACCACTAAATCAAAATGTGAAGAGCAATTCAACTGAAGGAGAAAACAGATAGAGGAAATGTTCCTTGTGGTTATGCTATTTGTTGTTATAGTTCTCAGAGTTTAAAAAGAAAAAAGAAAAAACTAATGTTGCCTGTTTCATCGAACATCCAGAGACAATTTCCAGCCCAAACAGAAATGTTTTATTCCTACCTAGAGGCTGGGTTATCTAAAATTCCATGATGCATTGTACCCCCCCCCCAAAAAAAGATATTTAGATTTCTTGTTCTAATTAAAGGGCATTCCTCTGGATGGATCACAGGGCCTTCACACTAGAACAGTAAGAATTTTGAAACACTTTTCATTTAAAAAGAATTGATGCCTATCTAGGTCTCCAGAGCCAATAGTGAGCAAAGACACAGAAGAAATCTATGATCAGCTAATTGTCAATAGCATTATGAAATCTGAATGTTTAGTGGCCAAATTGCCTGTGCAGATTCCTTTATCCTTCCTTCCCTCTCTGATAACTGGAGAGCTCTGTGTGGATTGCAAATGCTTTTATAGGAAGTCCAAATCAGTAATAAGTGAAGTATTCTGTTGTGAAAGATCTTGCATTTTTGCAATAATTTGGACTGGTCCAGAGAGTGGTATTTTATTGTTATGAAATACTAGATGTGATAGGAATTACATGTCCCATTACAAGCAATTTTTCTCTAGCCACTTGCATTGCAATTCTGGGCCAGTCTTTTTGGCAAGTAAATTCCACTGAGTTCAATAGAGCTCACCTAGGTAAGTGCATATAGGAAATATTTCTACTGCCTCCTAATACTACGTTGTTTCTATACATGAGCCTGTTATATGAGCCTATTATAGAGTTTACCCTAAGGAGTTGCATACTTATGCTTTTGGTAAATTTTCTTGCTTTAGACTTCAACATTGTTCTTAACTTTCTAAGTCTGTTTCCTTTTCTAAATCAACAACTGACTGCCACGTCATCAGGTATACCTCAGTACCTCTCAATTCTCTCTTGAATCCATGGTGTCATTAACTTTACCTCCGCTTAAGCCTTTCCTGGACCAAATCATCATTGCAATTGCAGTATCTCATGACAACTAGTAACATTTCTTGATAGAAGTCTCAAAAATCCCTTTTCCATGTGCAAGTTCTTTATCTCACCTTAACAGTATGTCTTTCAAAAGCTACTTTCAAATCAGACTTCCTTGGGAAACAGAAAGGTATGGCAGTTATAGCTCATAGAAAATGATTCCATATATGGTTAAACTTTTTCACCCAATCCGATGGAGCAAACTGCAGCATCCTTTCCAATTTACCAACAGTTCAGGCAACTTTGTGCGCAGAAAACTGCTAAGTCTTGGCATTCTGAAGGTGAAGCGCATCTAAGGTGTCTGTAGCATCTTGTTTGTTTGTTTTATTCTGAAAAGTCCAAATACAAATTGTTAATTTAGTGTGAGGGGACTTCGTTCATCCTAGTCTGGATCAGAGGCTCCGCATCCATGACTTACATCACCAGTGTTTAGCTTTACTCTTTTATAGTTTTGCTAATACTTTTATTTTTTTTAGAGCTACATTCAGTCGTTAATCCCAACTATACAAACCCATTGAATTAATAGGACTTACGTAAGTTTTGACTTTCTATGTTTCCATGAATGCAGTGGGTCTGCTCTAAATGGGACTAATGTTCAGA
Source organism: Ctenosaura bakeri (assembly GCA_948474755.1). Lineage (NCBI taxonomy): Eukaryota > Metazoa > Chordata > Lepidosauria > Squamata > Iguanidae > Ctenosaura > Ctenosaura bakeri. Next base: position 78,901 of record CAOLHI010005368.1, read on the forward strand.
TTTAGCAACAGCAATTGGATCGGGTTGATTGGGTTTTAGTCTGTTTGATGTTTAGAAATTCTATTACTATTTTTTATGGTTTCTCACTTTTCTTGTTAACCAATTAGAGGGTACTACTGATTGTGAACCAAATATATAGAGCTAAAATACCACCCTTCCTCATTCTGTACTCTTCACTTACAACTCATGAGTGCAGATGTCAGCATCGTCCTAAAAATGGAATCTTTTAAAAGCCTGGGGAGGAAGGCACAGGTAAATATATTGATTGGGAGAACCACTGAATTGTCATCTACATCTTTTCAGGTTAAATTCAGAGAGACATGTTGCTATAATTAGTTGCTTCTACCATGCAGAGATTCAGGCAATGGAACTCTGCAGATAGCAGAAAGTGGCTTGTGGAAAAATAGTTAAGCACCGATTTGTACAAATCAATAGAAATGAATTAAAGGTTAGATACAAAAGAGCAGCCCCAAAGCAGACAAGAAAAGATGATTTGTACGATAGGTCTTTATAGTTATAACTCAGTTTGAAGTCAGATTGATATCACAGGGCTTCAGATGTTCATCTTGTCAAAAGAATCTTGCCAATTTTCCCATCCTGGGGGAGATTTTGCAGTTTTGTATGAGATCTAATACTCCATAGTACATCCAGCATTGAGTGAGGTTGTAAGCCCTGAATTAGTTCATCTTTGTGTGTTAAATGAGATTGTGTGTGTATATTCACTTACTGCAAGAGAGAGATTTTCTGCAAAATGTGAAAAAAAATCAAGAAAACTCAGTAACTGCTGCTTTGCTGCATAGTCTAGTAAAGATAGTAAATTGGGTGGGTGGTTTGTGTGTTTGTGATCAATCCGCAAATGTTTTGCATGTGCACACAAAAGAAAAAGACACTGGTTTTGCATGAAAGCATTTTTTACAAAATGCAGAGAATGTGACAAAATAATGCTGTTGTGGTCCCTAACATGAGACCAAACTGTTTCTAAGTGACATGCTGGAGATGAGATCACTTGCACAGCCTGGAAAATCCTCAACTGGTTGTTTTGCCCCATAGATAGCCTGCTTCTCAGGCTAAATCTCAGCAAAAGCAAGACTGACTTATTTAGCCATGCACTTTATGTGTCTGCCTCTAATCAAATCACCATATTTGGCAAGCTCTCCATATGTAAAATGGAAATTATTGTTTTTATAACAGAGCTGAACATTTATTGATGGAAGAAAGTAAAATGGTGCAAATATAGAGTGTGGCCTTCAGCAGCAGAAAGTTTGCACACCAACTAGAGATATGGAATCTACAGTAATCTAATGAATTGGTCGTCTTTCAACCTCTTACAGATATGTCATTGAAAGCCGTGCCTGCGAGACACTAATAAAGAGAAAACTCAATAGTATTGGCATGATAAAGTGAACACGATTAATAAGAAAAGCAAGTCCATCATGCTCATTAGAATGGAATGAATGTAAGGAATGAATGTAACTGGAGGTGGGAAAAGAGAAATTATATTGCCAGGCCAATCAAGTCCTTCATGGAGACTTTTGTTGTTGTTGTTGTTGTTGCTTTTTGTTAGTCAGTAATTAGTATAAATAATGCTGACTGTATTTAAGTATTGTGGATAGGAAGAAAAATAGAGTAGATGGTAGCAAGCAGATGGATCATTTGATTTATTTTCCAATTACAGTTGACATGTTGGGTATACAAATATGCAAATCATTTATTATTTTTATGGTCCATTTACAACCATGTTTATTGTTATAATAAATAAGTACATTAGCTCATTAGGTTGGTACTGTAAAAGCCTTATAAAAAAAAACAAATACTGCATTTTTTACACCTCTATTTTCCTCTAGCACTTGCAAACATCACAAAAAGGAAAAGGTATTTCCCCACTCTTTTAGATGGCCTAAAAATAATTGTTTATCAGTCAGTCAGTCAAGACAAATGTTGATTTCTGTTGATGCCTATTAGCTAAAGATGAAGAAATGGAACTATAGTGTAGGATCTACCACACAATTATTGCCCCATCTGTTCTTTCTTTCTTTCTTTCTTCCTAGGTTCCCCCTTAATATTGTTCAGCCCTCTGCCCAAGTGATACAGGCAGGACAGAGAAATAAAAAAACCTGAACAAATTTTAGGATATTTTAAAAAAAAAGATATTCAGACTTAACTGAATCCAAATTTAAACATTTTTGTATGAAGTAGAACAACTGTATTCAGATCAAGGTCGAAAAAGTGGAGATGTGTATGTGATGCCCTTGTGCACAGAGGTGCATTGTACAGGGATGTGTGTTCATATTGCATATTTTTGTGCAATGCACATTGCACATTATGCATGCAAATGAGCATACACATCTAGTTGTGCACTCAGTCACCTAACATTACAATCCACTGATGAGACAGTATTGCAAAACACCATATAACTCCATGAGTGTGATGTTATGCTCTGTCTCTTCAATGTAGAATCTCAGCCAGTTTCTAAGAAAGCAGAAGTCAGGAGTCAGGATCTGATAAGAAAGGGCACTGCTGGAATTTGAATTTGCGAAACCATAGTGTCTTCAAAGGAAACTCAAAAATCCCAGAGGTATCCTCTTTAGAAGAAATTAGTCAGAACGTTGTATATTGAGGAGGTAGGATGGCATACAAAAATGCTTCATGGCTGTATCCCTTTAAGTCCCTGACAGTTACACTCCTATAAGTTTTGGGCTTCAATCTTTGTTTTCTTTCAAATAAAAAATTTGAGATGATCTCACACCTGTATATATTGCCACTAATCTTACCTCTGGTTGTAGAAGAATTCTGGGACCATTTCCACACTCGATTGTTATAGTGCTATTATTCCACTTTCAACATCCTATGGAATCCTGGGGTTTGCAGTTAAGGGGAGGCCTGAGCCCCCCACACACAAAAACTGTAAACCCCAGGATTCCATAGGATGTTGAAAGTGGAATAATAACACTATAGCAGTCTAGTGTGGAAATGGTCTTAAACATTGGCTAGGCCAAAGACTTTGACCCCCACAAGATATGTGATTAATTAGGCTGTTGCTGAAAAATGCATGTATCATCCAGGGCTCTAAGGTACATAGATCCCAAGATTTTGCTCAAGTTGATCTTTGACACAGATCTGAGCATAGAGGTGCAGTGTGGGTTGGCTATTAGCTTGGGATCTCTCTATTGTAAGTTCCCAGGAGTTTCTGACAACTGAATGGAGAACTCAATTATGCATAGATTTTTTAAAAAAATCTTTGTACCATCCTTGCTCCCCACTTAATATAGTTTTTTTTCATTTTCAATTCACTGTTGTTCTTGTTGATCCCCATCTTCTATGGAACCTTTTGCTCATGGAAAGATATTCTCCAAATAGGTTTCTGGTAAACCAGGTTTCTGCATGGAACAGCTAGTTAGTAGTAATTGATGCCAGTGAATGGCTATAGATGCCACATTCTGAATTATGACAAGGCGGGACCATACCCTCAGAGAATCTTTCAAAGATGATTCATCCCAGAGTTTGTTCTCAACTCCTAAATTTCTTTACCATATTTATTAATATACTATATTGTATTATTAGGTGAGATTCAGGAACTGGTGGGGACTTACTTAACTTTTATTATTTTAAAATTGTATTTATATTAATTTACCTATATTGTAAAAGTTGCTTTTGAGGGCTTTCCCTCTTACCTAAGGAAATAAGGAATCCCCGGACCAGAGTTTTGTGCTTATTGTTGTTGTTATGTGTCTTCAAGTCATTTCTGACTTATGGCAACTCTAAGGCAAACCTATCAGAGGGCTTTCTTGGCAAGATTTGTTCAGAAGGGGATTGCCTTTGCCTTCCTCTGAGGCGAGAGAGTGTGACTTCCCTGAGGCCAGTGGGTTTTCATGGCTGGTCAGGGACTTGAACCCTGGTGTTTAGGGTTTTAGTCTGCCCCCAAACCACTGCAACATGCTGGCTCTAAAAATTCAAATTCTTTCAAAAGTTAAAAGCTTAAAATTGAAGTTCATCTCACTCATATTGCACAACAATCTTTGCACCTAGGGATCTTGGAGAAATTATTCTGGTAGATAAAATCCTATCTAAACTTTGATGTGAGAGAAGTAAGTTTGTTTTGGATGGAAGGAAAAAACATTTGAGCTTTTTGACGATGGTAGACTGTGAGCAGCCCTAGTGGAGGACAAGGAGGTTACTGCTTGTGCAATTGGGAAGTGATACTACTGTAAAGCTAACTCAAGCTGCCTCCACACCCATTTGTTTCCAGTTTGCTCTGGCTGGACAATACAAAGACATACACTAAGCAGGACCACAGTATAGTTTTGATATTTGCATTTTCCCATTCTGATATGAGCACACACAGATAAGACAGCTGTGCAGTAAAACCAGGGCTCATAGTCTTGAAGCTCTACAATAGGTTCATTTTCAGGTATGTTGACATCATTTTTTCTCCTCCCTCTCAACCTGCAGCTTCTCTGTTTCTTCTGATCTTGTCTGCCATCATAGGAACTGTGTGGATGGGAGTGGATTTTCCTAGGGACTAGATATTGCTATGAGCTCTAACACAAAGTATTTTGGCATGATTTTGTCTTGAAAGGGCAATTATGCTGTTCCTCCTCCATGTTTAGGCAGTGGGAGTCTGTTTGCCTTCTTCTCTCCTGTGAGAGAAGCAAGAATGTGTTTGGTAGCAGCCTTTTGGAAAATGACTATTTGAGCCAACTGGGGCTAGCCATATGTTGACAAGTTTCATACCCCTGACTGGCATCGTGCTTCTTTAAGTGCTTCTGAGCAGAAATTTGCAGTCCTGTTTACTGTGTTGCACCAGTTGCCTGATACTGGATTTTACTATTCACTTGTTCTTTGGACCAAAAAACAGTGGGGGTGGGGGGTATTCAAAATTGGCCTATTCATTTTTAAGGTACTACATATTTCATATTGCATTGGTGAGTGAAAAATGTTCTGGCATTTCTGTTGGAAATACAGGTGCAGGGGGAGAATATACATAGTATCTCTGATGAGCGCCTGCAGGATGAAGAATTGTTTGTTCCTCTGATCTGTTACAGGTAGCTGCACGTGAGGACAATGGAATGGCAGCTGCCCTTGGGCTAGTGCAACTGCACTACGCATCTCAAGTTGTGCAATTATGGTTCCATGTGACTGTTGAGGCATCATTTGTGGAGGTGGCAAGGACAACTGATAGAAGGAGAACAGCCTCATTAATTGAGGCTTGGAATTACCCTTTATAGGTTCAAATGAAGATCGAGTATTCCACAGTTCTTGATGTTAGCTTGCACATAATGTGTTCATGATTGCAACTGGCCTAACTCTAACAGTGTTTTGAGCATCCCAATTACAGTCAGATGTCTTGATTCCTGATGGACTGGAAGTGTCATTAGTTTTTCAAAATACCTGCTCCAAAATACCTAGATGAAAACTTCTAGAACTGGTCTGTTGACATAAATCAACTCATTCTGAGACGCCTGGCTATGGGAACTGTGAGTCCTGGCACTTCAGAGTCTATTCTTATACCCTATATGCATTAGGGATGGGAAGAATATTTGTTTACTATTCATTTGTTGGTCACGGAATGGTTCCAATGCTTGCTGGGAAAAATACAGGCGACTATAAGGCTGCTGCAGGATTCTTTTCACTTAGAATAATAGAATCATAGAGTTGGAAGAGACCACAGGGGCCATTCAGTCCAACCCTCTGCTATGCAGGAACACAAGCACTCCCAACAGATGGTCATCCAGCCTCTGCTTAAAAACCTCCAAAAAAGGAGATTCCACCACACTCTGAGACAGCATATTCCACTTGCGAACAGCTCTAAGTGTCAGGAAATTCTTCCTGAGGTTTAAGTAGAATCTCCTACAGTTTGAATCCATTGCTCCTTGTCCTAGTCTCTGGAACAGTGAAAAACAAGTCCGCTTCCTCCTCACCATGACATCCCTTCAAATATTTAAAAATGGCTATCATGTCCCCTCTTAACCTTCTCTTCTGCAGATTAAACATATCCAGCTCCCTAAGCTGCTCCTCATAGGGCACAGTTTCCAGACCCTTCACAATTTTGGTCACCCTCCTTTGGACACACTTCAGTTTGTCAATATCCTTCTTGAAATGAGATGCCCAGAATTGGACACAGCATTCCAGATGATATCTAACCAAAGCAGAGTGGTACCATTTCCTCCCTTGATCTAGACATCAGAAATGGTTCATTCTTCTCTGAGGATCAAGAAGAATACATAAATTGATATCTACCCTACCTCCATACAAACATGCTTTACATTTTTTTTTCCTTGCATGTTTGGTAGGGTTTCCTTTATTGAGTCTTATGGAGTCCATGTGTGTGTGTGTGATTCTTTTTCTCACCAGGACATAAATTTTCAGTGCAAAAGAAGTATCAAAGATCACAGCGATAAAATTCATTGTGTTTAAATTCCAGATTGTAGATAAAGGAGCAATCTAAACTGTGAACATCACTCTTGTATGCACATCAAATAACAAAACATCTAAAGTTTAAACGTGATTCTTTATGCAGACTAACAGGTTCTGAATGTATTGAAGGCATTTTTCCTAATGTCCAGTGAATTTTAGTGATCAGAAAGCACACAAAGGCTTGGACTGATTAGAACATTGCCTCTCCTCCTCCATAAGTAAGGTTTATTCTTGGTCAAATTAAAAACTAGCTTGAGGGTTTAGCCCTTGGGTACATCTAGGCAAATGCTAGGGGAATAACAACCATTACTAAAGGCCTTTTTGTTATAGAAATTATGAGTTTCCCCTTTAAAAGATACCTGCAGAGCAAGCAAACAAGAACTGGGTCATTGTTTATATTATTTCAAAGGGAAAGATATACAGTCTTTTCTATTTTTTACTTTAATTGATGTACTTTTAAATTGCTTTTTAATTCAGATGTGTTTTAATATTACAATTTGTTTAAATTTATTTTAACATGTGATGTTTTGCAAGTTTTTATCTCTTTTTATATTTATTTGCTTTAATTTTATTGTGAGCTGCTTTGAATCCCCCATCTGGGAGAAAGGTGTGATGTAAACAGAAATTGTACTGATTGCTCATTACATTTGTATAGACATGATTCAGAACCAAAGCATCAAGTTAGAAAGTACCATTATGCATACTACAAATTGGCACTATACCAGTCTAACAACTGGCTCCTATTAATTGTCTACTGAATTAAAGAGGGAGAAAGATAGAAATGAGAAAGAGCGAGAGTTCCAACCAACTGGTAAACATTCCATCTTGACTAATATTTGTTGTTGTGTGTCTTCATCTAGTTTCTGACTTGTGGTGAACCTATCGCAGGGCTTTTCTTGGTAGCATTTGTTTGGGGACAGGGTTGCCATGGACTTCCTCTGATGCTGAGAGAATTAGATTTGCCCAAGAACACCTAGGGGAAGACCTGCTCATGGCCAAACAGTGATTCAACCTCTGGCCTTCAGAATCATAATCCAATGCTCAGACCACTACAGCATGCTGGCTTTCTACTCGTAGTGCACATTGTCAAATTTATATTCGTAGCCCCAGATATCTTTGGGTGGATTGACCTTAAAAGTCAATTGTTACGACTGACATATGATTAGAAGTTTTCATAACTCTTAATCTGCAGAACTGTCAGGGAGCAAACAGTAGTCTTGTAGTCATGTTTCTGCAGAATGACTGGATGTGGTCATAAAGGGTTATCTTCAAAATTCGCAATCACACATCTTGTTTCCTCCCCCACATCCCCAATAACACATATTACAAGTTGCTCTATGTCATTACACTGTGACTATCCTCACCTGTACCACCAGAAACCTGTGATGTGGAGCAGAAGTTAGAAACCATAAAGGAAAATAATCTTAAAACATGGCTAAGGTATGCCACACTTTACAGTGGGAAATATAAGACTTGGAAACAGGTCTGCAATTTTTGTGTTCAGTGTAACATTTAACCTTCTCTCTTACAAGATAATGATGGTACACTGTATTAGGTGAAAAAACAGACTAGGGTTACCACAGAACAGGACTGTGGCAATCTATGAAATCTTTCAAGTTCCAAAGTCCCATTAAATTTGCCCTGTTTTACTTTCTTCCTCCAATAAATGTTTAGATCTACTGTAAACACAATAACTTCACTTTTACATATGGAGAGCTCACAAAAATGGTGATTTGATTTGTGATTGTATTTGCAGCCTTTATTGTTCCATCACTGCTTCCCTTTCTAAGGTCCCAGGTCTCAGAAAACCTGGGGTGAATTACCTATACTTAGAATCTTTAAAGACTTCCAAAGACTTCTAAGGCAGTCTATTCTACTAATTAACAGCTCTTACCATCAGGAAGTTGTTCCTAATGTTTAAGTAGAGACTGTTTTTCTTGAAATTTCAATCCGTTGGTTCATGTCCATGTCTCTGGAACAACAGAAACCAAGCTGGCCCAAAACATTCTAACAAAGCTTCCACAAACTTTACAATGGTGTACACTGTGCCCTGAGAAAAAACTACCACCCTTTTTCTCTTCCTGTCAATCTCTTCTCTTCCCACCCCCATATGTCTTCTTTTTCATCCTCCTTACTAAGTGAACTGTTGGACAGATTAGTGTTTCCAGAGATGCGAACTGATTGTGGGCAGAAGGATTTTGAGATTAAGCCAAAGGTTACATGAAATTAAACCATTGGACCCAATTTTCTCATCCTGCTTAATACTAGCTGGCTTTAGCACATAGAGCAGAGTTGGAGATATTTTCAGTCCCGAGACCCAAAGTTAGAGGGTCGAGGTCCATATATGTACACAAAAAGCTCAGCCAAGCATACGTCTCCAAGTGTACCTCTGCCTCCCCCTTCCCACATGCACAGCCAACCTGTCAGTTGTCAGATTTGCCCCAACGTATTTTGAAGCTGAGGAGGGCATATGGCACCCAGAAATTTCCATCTGAAAGTTTAACAGTTTTCTTTGTGCTTCCAGTTACAGAAATACAGTCAAACACTGAATGGGAAACTCCTGCCTTTCTCTAGCCATGAAATAGACAAATGGAGACATATAAACCCCTAACAAGTCAGCAGCATACATTGCAAGGGGAGGATCATAACAGAGCTAGTAGATGCCACCTTCCACAACAGAATGGCATATGCAGGAGTGAAAGAAGCTTATTTCTGGTTATGTTATCAACAGAATTCCAGCCTCTATTCTATTTCTCCTCTAGAGATGCCAGAAATTCTAAGGAAAGAGTTATAACACTGGGTCAACTCAGTGTATGGAAGCTACACAAGGCCTCCTCAGGCATGTCTCTTGGCTATCTGAATCTACATTGCATTGTGGACAACATGGGACATGCAGATGAGATTTACTCTTGCATTGGTTTCCTGAAATTCATATAAAAGGCCAAATGTGGAGCTGAGAACAAAACAGCAGAGCAATCAAATCATTTTGACACATGAACTCATTTTACTGCAAGCAATCTGAAGTGGAAATTTTTGAACAACAACATATATGGTTCAAAACCCATGGGGTAGTACTTTTGAAGTGAAGTGGTTAATACCACCTTTGAACCAGCAGAGTCTGATCCAGAAGTTTCTTAGACAAGAGGCAGGTCAAGTGTATGCATCACTTCAGTTCAAGAAAACTCTCTTTTTCCTTTTGTGACAAGAAAAGCCTTGCCTGAATATTACTACTGAATGTATAGACACAGAAGTTAACAAAAAGCCCTTGCTTCAGGAGGAATTCCATGAATCCGTTGGAGCTCCCATGAACACTGCAATCAGGCAGAAAGTATACTCATTTGCAAGCTTTCCATAGGAAATTTTAAAATCATCTCTTTTCAAAGTGAGGAAAAATATGCCTCGCTATTCCTTGATTTCCCCATGGAAATAAATATTTATACATTTTGACTAGGGGAAATTAATGTGAACATTTCAATATAAATTGAATATAAATGTGTCAATCTCAAATAATCATGTTATTCAAGCAATCTGCAGCTTTTCAGGAGTCTTCCTTTCTTTAAAACATATCTGATGAGAGCACATATTTGAATGAAATAAGCCTCAGTCTTGAAATATGTTGCTACTTCTAAAAATGGAACTCTTGATACAGAGCTCAGTTCTGATGCTATCTTACCTTTTTAAAAAATGTGCTATGCTGCCAAAAAAGTCAAATGATACTGGACAAGATCCTATATGTTCTTCTGGCATATTTGCACAGAAGGAAGGAGAAAACGGTAGTGGAAACACATGCAACCAAGAAAAAAGAAGAAGGGAGGAGAACAAAGCTGGCTCAAGCCACCTGTTTCTTAAATACCTGGCTTAAAAAGTCCCTCAGTGCCTGCACACTATGAGAGGACTGACCTGAAAAACTACTTCCATCTTTTGACTAAATTGTCAAGCTGCCCGTACTATGGTCCATTACTTGAGTACTTTGCCACTGTAGAATCCTAGGAAAAGTTTCTTCCTCAGTACTCTAAAAAGATTATCACTCAGATGTTGAAATTCGATGTATGTTCACTTAAGAGCATCTGTTACTTTTCTAAACTATAACAGTTTATTTTTATATGCCATCTGATGAGAGAACACTTCACTTTTTGCTCCTGTCTTCTGCATTTTAAATATGTAATATTTTTTCCTATAATTAGTGCCATCTTTTAAAATTAGCCTGTCAGCCTTCCAGTTCCTCATTATTAAACTCACAATTGTCTGGAAAGTATAGGTTTTCTTTTTTAAAAAAAATACTATAAGACAGATTTCTGTGAATGGTACTATCAGTGCAGGTTGCCCTGAGGCAATATCTAACCAGAGCTTCAGATTTGACAAAGTTGTGCTAATAGCTTTATAATATGTGTCCATGGGAACTGTTAGACCAATTTCACTAATGGTCCTCCCTCCCTCTAAATTATAACTGATACTTCTGTGGAGACGACAAGATGGGAAAACACAGACAGGTGAGCTGAGTGACACAGTGAGGGTATAGGCTGTCTCAGATATGAGGACAGTAGACTTTGGTTGTCTGGTCATCTTTAAGCTAAGACATCACCTCTGTATTTGTTACTAAAGATAAGTATTACAAAATACCAATAGGACTTTCTTCTATATGACATCAAACACAGATAAGCAATGTTCCCCATAAGCTACTCATGGGTCAGAGAAGTAAGGTGAATATAACAATGCTTTCTCTCCACCCTATGTGTAAAGCAGTACTACTCAAAGTGGCAGTCTCTGGACCCGTGCCAAGTCTGCAAGCCATTAGTTGACAGTACCTAGTGAGTTTCCAGGATATAAAGAAACAGTAGCAGCCAATGAGCACAAATATGGTACCAATCCCTGTCACATTGGGGAAAAAGAAATTACTGCCAAACCCCCACATCAGATAGCTTGAGAAACTACAAAGAGTACCTACAGTGACAAGTACTGTACAGAAGTACAATGATTAGAGTTGCAACAAAGATATGTTTTCAATCCATCCCAATAAAAACTTGATTATTCTAGGTCAAATGTGTGAAAGTAATATTCAGAGTAGCAGTGTTATTATTACTTTTGTAGAGTAGCAGTATTACTGTTACTTTTTGAGTAATAAGGGATAATATTGTTAATTTTTCATGATTTCAATGGCAGCAATGAAATTTTGAGTTTTGGCATGATGAATAATGTTTTTTTTCTACATGTCTGTTTCCAGCCATTTTGAAGCATTTTCAGTTTGATAATAAATAAATTTTTTGATATTAGATAGTGGAGTCCAGGTGTAGTCTCTGTCCATTACAGACTATGGCCCATGCTGAATCCTGCTGAATTTGTGTGTGTGTGTGTGTGTTTAATGAAATACAGCTTTCACAGGACACGTCTGGCTTATCTGCAAAATTAATGTTTCAGGATATATCCTGAAACTGAAATAGGGTGTAAACAATGCTCAGAATGTATCCTTCCTCAGAAATTTATACATAAGCAATGTTTGTAAGGCAGAAGAAAAAATACATGGAAAAACTGCATATCTTTGTATACGCATTCATATACATTTCAAAAATGTGCAACACCTAAAATGTATACAGTTAAAATGTGCACAGACACACTTTAATCAATGCAAAAATGAGTACAGCAAGCACTCATCAAAATGTATATGAAATGTATACAAAAATGTGTGCATTTTGAAAAAATACATACCAATTTCCATGTCATAAAAAAAATCAGAATCTGTTATGGCAACAATGGTCCAATGGTGGTCTGCAGGCTGCATGAAGCTCCCTCAAGCCATTGTTTCAGTTCCCAAAACACTCCTTCAACCTTGTCCTGAAAGCTGGGAAGGCTGAAAATCTGTGCTCCAAATGGCCAACGGTACCCTCAGGCCATTTTGCCTCCTCATTTTTTGCTTGTTTATTTATCATCTTGAGGACTTCTTTTGGCCTGTGTAGGCCTTTATTCAAGACAGGATGAAGTCCGTCTGATGAAAATGAAGTCTGACCATTCACTGCTTTGAAAAAATGCTTCTGTTATGTTCCCAAAATTTGAGGGAAGTCTAAATGTGAGGCAGGGCTAAGAAAATGTTGCACAATGTGGTCAACATCACAACCCCTCAAGTTTGAGAATTTCAGTCTGGTTTGTGGGAAGAAGTTTAATTATTTCAACCCACCAAAATTGAGGAGAGAGATTTGGTGAGGGAAATAACAATTGGGATTATGCCCCTTTAGGGTCTTCCTGAAGCTAATATGCCCACCACCCCTCACATTTTTGCACTTGTATAATATGAAAATAGGAGAGAGACTGTGGAAAAAACAAGAAACAATCATAACAGTACTATCAGATTTCCACAGCGCTAAGCCTGCCAGACCAGTGGTTATGAATGATAAAAGTTCTTATCCAACAATGTTGGGAGTGCCACATATTTCCTATTGCTGCCCTGGCAGAATGCATGGAATAAATCCACCTATTGTTATTCCACATAACTATCTTTTGAATTATTTCTCTCTCCTCCCAAACCCATGCATATTTTTAACATCCAGTGTGTCTCAAACATGTCAGGAGTTTACGAGATTAAGTTGTGACATCCAGTACAACTCAAATGCTAAAGTGGACTGAAACAAAATTCCACCAATTACTTCTCATTGATTAATGAGATTTGCTGGATCTGCAGTTTGGGGAAAGACAAAAAGAAAAGCAACATATGGATGATCTGGAGGGAAAATTTCCTTTCCTTTGATTATACTTCCGACACATCTGTTCAAAATTCCCTTTCCCACAGATTATTACTGATTGCAAGGAGAGACATCAATTTGGAGACTCTAAAACTCCACAACTGGGTAAGAAAGCCATCCTCAAGTACTTCAGTTGTTCTCAAAAGTGAGCTTGATTCTGGCATCTTTATGCACAATGCATAATTTCAAGCCCTTGCCAGGCAACATTATTGCCAGGTTTAGCAGAAATACCTGGACCAGTTTGTTGATGTTCTACTTCATTCTGAAACCTCCTGTTCTATGTTCACGCTCACAATCACATAAAGACTGGACAAGATTGCATGTGAATCCTTTTCCTCATTATAAGATTATGATTTGTTTGTTTTAAATTGCTCTAAAGCAGATTTTATTTCTCCCACAATAATATACTAGTGAGGATGTAACCTTTCTCTAATTTTCATCTCAAACTAATTTGAGCCATTTATTTCCTGTTGCAAAAAAAGTGTTTGGAAAGTGTACAGTTTTTGAAGACTATTGACAATTCGACTCATTCTGTACAAAATTCACACTTTTTTGTAGAAAACATTTTCTTCACATAAAATAATATTTCTGTTTAGAAACATCATTTTCTCTTGAGAAAAAAAACCATTTCCATGCTGCTTTCTGTATGAAACCACCATGTGTGAATTTGGTGTAGAATAAGCCCTAAACTGTGAAGATTCTAGTTGTTCCAGCAGTCTTCTTGTCAGGGTTTCCCAGCATTTCAGAAATATTTTTGATGATTTTTGAATATAGTTTTAATGTTCTTCCCATCCCATTCTTCCCATTTGTTCATTTTGAAAAAAAAAAAATTATTAGATATATCATTTCAATAGCACTTTTCCATGTCCAAAGTGTTTCATTGATTTGCCTTCTGAAGGGATGGCCCTGTCATTAGGAAGAGGGATAAAGCTGCCTCAGGCAAAAGATTTGGGGTGTCACAACTAAATACAGCAATTCCATTCATTTAAAATATTATTACTGGTTATTTGTTCTTGGAAAGAGAAGAAAACAAAAGAGAAGAGCAGAGAAGAGCTGAGCTGAGCTTGCGGAACTTTCTGTCTCAGATACAAAAATATCTTGGCTGACTTTTGTTATTTTTCATGTCAGCTAGTAGGGGAACAACATAAGCTGCTTCACCAACAGCAGCAAACTTGTTTTAGGGTGGCCTTCACCTCCTTAATTCTCCATAATAGATTGAGAAAGTACGGCTCATTCAATCAACAACTTTAAGGGTTGTCTCCATTTCTCTTTCTCTGACCAAATGAATACTCTTACCCAGTTCCAAAGTTGTGACTCCTGCATACCGGCCATGATTTTTGTGACGGAACTCCAAAAAACGAGGGCAGTAATGTCATGTTGAATGTAATATAGTATAATGTAATATAGAAACCACAAGAAGAATAACAGTGACATCTCAAGGTACTCAATAGATAGCTACTTTATTATACAGACATCCCAATGTGTTTCGGCCTCATTCATATATGATTTTCTTCAAGGGGTACATAAAAACATAAAAATAAAAATAACTATAAAGGACAATGTATAATTACATTATAAAACATACATAATATTACATTAAAATCATTTTAATCTTTATACACTGCCTAGGGCATGTCCATACTGATTGGAAATACAGAATCATTTCATTTGCTGTACAAAAAGAAACATCTGAACTACACTGCAGTGAACTCAAGCTAAACATCTGGAAAGCTACATGATTCCCACCCCTAGTGAGAGGGCCCTGGAAGGTGTGGCAGGATTTTTAAAAATTAAAGAGATGGACATGTTTGCATATTTCTTATTGGACCTAGCTGGTGTTTGGTGACAATGGTGCAGGGGTTCCTCACAGGGTGATGCATGTGTTAAGCAGTTCACAGTGGTATTCATCAAGCACTGAAATACAAAAACAATTTCTGCCGCCACATTATAGGCACCTTAGCTATGTAGCAGCCTAGTGTATACCACAAGATATAGCTTGGCATGAACCAAAGCTTTCTTGTTCTGCTGATTCTTGTAGAGAAAAACAAGGCATAGATATTAAATATTTAACAGTGCCGAAGACTCTAATGCACACAAAGAAAGTTTATGCAGTAACGTTTGCATCTGGAATGCAGAAATGCAGTCATCCGTTGTAAGGGCATAGCAGTGCAAATCTCAGTGCATGAAACTGAGAAGGGTACCATATCCAATTAAATCTAAAATCTCAGAAATGACGTTCAGAAAAGGAGAATATAACTGCTCAAAATGGAATGTGGCCAAGAGACTGCTAGCTAATATCCTGAGAATTTTAGCAGTGACATAAGGTTAGCACTCCAATTTTGGAGCTTGGCTGAATTATTGTAATCTTCAGCAATAAAGGACTTTTCCAGGTCACTGGTTTTTAAGCAGGAATGACACTGTATGTTTAAACAGTGATCAACATTGCATCCTGTAACATAGGCAATGGGTAGGGTTCATTTCTATTTACAGTAACTTTGTCACATTCACTAGAATCTCCCCAAATGCTGCAGCAGATTGCAAAGATGTTGAGAGCTCGGTGAAAATAAAGAAGAGGTGTGTAGCCTGATATGGATGATGTCATTCCCCTTTTGCCCTATTTACAACAAAACAGTAGGCCTCAAAAGGAAGACACGAGGTTGTTTACCTGTTTGGGGTCAAACTAAATTATGTTAGTGTAATTAATTTGCAGCTATGTGGAAGGCAAAGCTGCATCATGACCATGAGAGACTGGGAAGGCAATTTAATCCCTTTTCCCTCTGCTTTATCCTTTACCAAAATTATCTCCTTGAAATTATTTGCATTGGGAGAGAGGCTTCCATTGCTATCAATATAGGACTCCCTCCCTACAAAAGAAGCTGACCTACAGCTTCTGTTAGAAGTCATGAAACTTTCCTTAGCCCTGCAATCCCACTGTTACTTAGAGGTTCACCATATTTGTGATTTATCTTTTTGTCTGTCTGTTTGTGTTTGTGTTTGTTTGTTTGTTTGTTTAATGTGCATTCTAACAAAATTTTGTGCATTCTGGGTTTTGAGCACTTAATGTGAGGGTGGGTAAAATGCAGTCTGTGGAATGCATGTGGCCCTTGGGATGTCTATGTGTGGTCCCAGAAGCCCCTCAAGTTTCCAAACCCCAATTTTTTTTAAAAAAAATCAGGCTAATTTTTGGACAATTTTTCGCCTCCAAAGGTGGCAAAATGTGCCTAAACTGTACCAGACCGCTTCTCCTTAACACCGAAGCCCTCCAAACTTCCCAAAAATGCAGAAAGAAAGAAAAAGAAAAATGGTTAAAAATGGCAGCCAGAAGTGACATTGCATCACTTTAAGTGAACAGAAATGTACTGCTGTGGCCCACTCGGCAGGAGTAGGGTGAAAAAATGCCCTCTCACTCCTAGTGCAGTTGCCTGTTTGTCACTCGTGCTGAATAGTCTGGCTTTGAATCCCACAGCTGTGCATGTTAATAGTCTGAATTCCTTCACTTTAATTACATTAGCATCTCACCTATTTTTTTTCCTGACAGGCTCCATAACTTTACCTGCTATAAATCAGACAGAAGTATGACCCTTCCCATCCTGGAAATACCTCTATCTATTAAGTATTGCCAGTGGGAGCCCTTGTGGGCTGGGAAGTGATACAAAAAATATCTTAAATAAATAATAATAAGATAATTTAATTTTGGCTGGAATCCTCTGAGTGATTTACATTATATAACTTGAGACTGCATCCACACAAGCACATTTTTCAATGTGGTTGAAGGAGGTATTCTAGTACTTCCTTGCACAACTTTCCCCAGGCCATGCAAGAGCAGCTAGACAGTGCTGGGTACAATTCTACCCATGACTCAAACAGCTGTCTATGGCTTGGATGGCCTATACCAGGACAGTTTCATGATGTCTATCATACCCTCCTTCCCACATCCTTCCCTACCAGACTTCCTGTTTAATTCTGTCATTCTCCCTCCACTTCACGATCCATTTTTCCTTTTTGTTCTCTCTCCCAGACTTATGTCTTTCCCTGTATAACACTGCTTTTGGAAACCGTCTTTATGTTCCACTAGTGTTAAAGAGGATCTTGGCTTTTGTTTGATTCTGTTTTAGATAAGAACTTCTCAAAATGCTCAAATTTCTTCCTGAGTGGTAAGAACAGAATTTGATACTTAAAATAAAAATAATAAATGACAAATAGTTTAAATTGCCATTTGCTCATACCAACATATAGGGATCTTTCTAAATCATAACCAATGCATAATGCAGGTTAGATGTCTTATGGGCTGCCAATCTTTAACAGCGCAGAGAAAACCAGTAATTGGGAGAACTAGCCCCTCTTATGCCCTGAAAAAGATAAACTGTAAGCTGAGAAAGCCCATGGCAAAATATGTTTTTCTTTCTTTGCTTCTATCCCTGTTTAATAATTAATTCTTTCTAAATTTTGATGAACATCTACCTAAAGTACATGTAGCATTTTCAGTATGACCCCAACTGTTCCAAATCTTTCTTCATTCTTGTTACTTGTCACTTAGTTTCTAATTCAGATTTTATTTGTACATATTATTTTCCAATGTGGCTTGAATTGTTTGCCTTCCTGGCGTGTGTGTGTGTGTGTGTGTGTGTGTTAAATCAGCATGTAGAAAAAGCTAGGGATTTTTGTTATGAGGTTATTTTATCAATTTGATTTTCAGAGAAAGAAAGGAGAGAGAGAGAGAAGGAGCAAAATATTAGCATACGTTGCATTTCATTCTCAGGTTTATGTCAATACAAACGCTCAACTGGAACATTACTATAATCAGACTAAATATAGTTGTCCAAAGAAACAGTGTGGCAGTTGTTTAGAAACAAACAATTTCATATTATGATTCTAGAAGCTGTTCTACCTTTGTGCAAAATATTGCCTCAGAGGAATAAACAGCTCTCAAGCATCCCAGTGCTTGAAGTCCAAAGTTCCAAATTAAAACTGGTTTTGCAATTCTTGGTTGTCTTCTGCTCTCTAATAAACAGATATTATGTGCTGGTCTCTCACTAGGCATTGTGGCAATGCATGAACATTGGTTTCTGCTTTACAATGAATCAGACCATTGGTCCATCTAGCCCCATATTATTAACACAGCCAGGCAGCAATTCTGCAGGGTACCAGACAAAATAAGGACAAGGACTGAAATTCTGCATACAAAGCTTTTGTTCTAGCACTGACTGGGAGGAAGCCAATCTGAGATGTTCAGGTCTGTGCAATGCAAAACTTCCCCTTCAGATTACTTAGCTATGCTTTACAGTGTTAGAACACTGTAAACATAAAATGTAACTTGAGTTTATAAACTGCAAAGAATATAAATTCTGAGGGGTGTATTCAGATATGAAGCTCCCAAAGTGACCTTCAGATATTCATTCTCTCTAAGCCTGAGGCCTTTTCCCACTACATAGTTATAGCACTATAACTGGGATTTCCAGTTAAGGAGGGATACTTGGAATTCTCAGTCAGAGAGTTCTAATGCCTCACCAAAGTACAAACAGGATTTCACAAGAGGCAGTTCTGGCAGTTAAAGTGGAATCATAGTGCTATAATTGTGTAATGTGAAGAAGTCCCTATTTCATATGTGAGAAGAAAAGAAGACCATGTTCACACCTTGGGGTGTAATAAACATGTAATCTATAATAATAAAAGTGTTTGTGTTTCTTTCTCTGTTGGTATATATGATAGATAGTACTCTCTCAAGCAAAATAATCAATTGACAAGGCAGAAGCTAAACAACAACCATTCCTTGACCCACCCACTGACACACAGAGAACCTAACAGAGGCCCTTTCCGCACCTTATCTTTTTCCAGCGCTGGTATGCAGGAATCGTGTGAGCAGCCCCGGCAAAAGGCTCTCGCGTCCCTACTGCTTCAGCACCACACAAGCTGCCTGCTCATGTAAGAGCCTTGTCTCTTCCTTCCACAGTGCAGGAAATGCAACCTGTGCGGCTCCAGAGGCTCCACACACCAGGTTAGTGCACGCAGGGCCAGGGAGCAATGCGCAAAAAATGAAAAGGTGCACGATCAGCGCCTGCCAGCCCCTGAAGAATCGTACAATTGTGAGTGCGTTGTACAGATCGCTCCTCACAATCGCATGATGCTACAGGCACCCTTTCGCATGGCAAATGCTGTGTGGAAAGGGCCAAAGAAAAGAAATGGACTTAGTCCTACTTTTGTAAGATATATAAAAGTAGTTTTATATATTACTTGTTCATAATCAAACACATGGACTGGTTCTGTTCGGAAGTTACATGAGCATAAACTGACTTATGATTGCATAAATCTGAATAGCAGATGTATTCTCAGAAGGAGAAGAGAGGCATAACTATGCCATCACAGAAATTGTGCAAGTGGAACCAGCAGTGTGCCATTGGGCAATGTGCCCCAAGACATCCTGATGCAAAATCTGTACCATTGCACAATGGGAAACTGTGTTGTACAGAAGGACATTTCAGGCAGTCCCCCATAGGGCATTATCACAATTCATCTAGCATGGTCACATATTGTATCACTGCTGTAGCTCCATCATTGTAAAGTTATACATCATAGCCTCTGTTGCATGATTTTAGCCATAGTCTTATGATAGAAGTTGAGGGAAAATCAAAAATGGATTCAAGCAGGAAGAGAGTAGGTGGAGTAGAATAAACAGACAAGAAGTTACCATAAATGTATGCTGGGTTTAAATTCTGACAGTGCCATGCAATCTAGTAATTAGCAACTATAGATGTGCAAGGATTGTTAACTCTAATAGCCTCCATCATACCTTTAAACATGTGAAACCTGGACCCTGAAACTTGGTGCGAATATGAAGGAGATCCCAAGGGTATGCATTTTACAGTTGTTCTATTTTTAAAATGCCTTATTTAATTCCAGTAAACTAAAAACTCTCTGTAACTTGCCATATCATATTGATTCATGGAGCAGTGTAGCAGACACCAAACTTCTCAGGAGTAAGAGAATGTCTTAGAAGTAAGAGGCTAGTCAAGTGTAAGTGGTCTCCTCAAGAGAAGGAAACTTTGAAAGATGCTCCAAATACTTACAGTTGGGCCATTTCCACATGGGGTAATAAAAACGGTGCAGTGCGTCCTCCACGGAGGACATCTGCACCTTGGAGTGGACTTGGTCTGGACTACTTAGTGTAGATCTGCACCTCAGTCCACTCTGGAACGCCCCCAAGTGGTGCTTTTGAAAGTGTGCTTTTGAAAGACCTGATTTTTCCGGTCTTTCAAAAGTACAGAGTGCACCACTACAAGCCTGCTCCCTTGTGCAGATTCACAGGCTTGCACCAATGCGAGCCTGCAATCTGTCGAGGGTGGGCTTTAGGCTGGTGAGCTTCAGCGGTTGGTTGAGACCCACAACCAACTGGAAGCCGCCATTTTGGACACCAGAGCAGAGTGGATCAACAACCACGCACTGCTCCGGAGCAGCCTGGACCAGACCAGGGAGCCAGAAGATCCAGTAAGTAACGGTACGGGGAATTCCCTCGCCCTGGGCAGAAATGGCCTTGGTTTTGAATGGGACTATTGAGGACTCAGCTATATAACTTTCATTTCTGTTCTTTCCAATGTTATTTTCTCCTTCAGAATGCAATCCATTCTAAATCTGCTCACACATGAATAAGCATCATTGAATTCAATGGTATCTATGTCAGAGTAAACTTGTGAATCAGATCAGCATGCTTGTTTCCAAGTTGTAGTTGGGATGTGGCTCTAGCTACAAAGGTTGCTGTGATCCCAGCACAATGATAGGAATTGTATGGTATTCCAGATGTTGTTGAAACCATGGTTTGAGAGTTATCAATAGTTTTTCATGTTTCACACAGTCCAAGACTTTGTTATAATCTGTGAAGCAAAGGCTGATTTTTCCTTTGAAATTATTTTGTGCATTCCATTAGCCAAAATATTTTTCCCATATTAAAACATGTTCAGCATTTTTTCTGTACAGAAAATGAAATTTATGTGGATAAATTTTATTTTCTCCACATAAAATGCTGTAGTTGGGGATTTATTCTACATAAAATTTTCTGACACTTCTGACACACTCTGACATTTTTTACCATTTTTTGCCCCAATTTTTTTTCCAAGTCCCCCATGAGCCATGAAGCTCAGTGAGTGACATTAGGACAGTCACTTTCCCCCAGCCTGATCTACTTCACAGGGTTGTTGTGGCAACAAGGTAGGGAAGAGAATCACGTACCTTCACCACTTAAGCTTATTGATAGATACGATATAAATACAATCATTAGTGTTATAGTTTACTTTTGCACCAAAAAGCCTCTGTGATGTAGGAAAGCAACCAAAGAATTTCCACGGCCATTAAAAACAAAACAAAACACCTAAACATCTATTTGTAGTTTAGCCAGCATTTCTGAAACCATTATTGCATTATTGCCTGTTTCCCTCAGTGAATGGATTTTATTGACAGAGCCTAGCAGGTGTTCTGGCTTGACAACATAGATGGCCCCATGTTAGGCAATAGTACTTCACCTCCCAAGCTTTCAGACAGAGAATAGATCCAAATATGCAGTATCAAAAGGGCAAGGGAGAGGAAGGCAGCCTACTTAATTGTTAATTATTCTTTTTTATTATTACTATTATCCAAGACCTTTAAAAATTATGATTTAGTCTCCATTGTAATTAGGTTAAAATCCCCTTTGTGTTACTGTCTCATTTTCTCTTTAACAATCGACTAAACAGCAGAGTGTTCACTAGAAAGTACAAATCTCTTTATTCGCATGAGGACAAGCTGCCTTGTACAACACTAATGAATCTTTCATTGGTGCATTCTGAATTCATTGCCATTACAAGGAAAATGGCAAGGAGATTTCATTTGTCCTTTTTTCTCAATGAATCTTTGAGGAGGCTCAGAGATGCTAGAGATATAGAGGCACTGCAGGGCAATGGTTTTCTTTAATCATACCAAACAATCAAGATTTCTTTCTAGGGCTATATTTTAGCATTGGGGAAGTCAAAGGAGAACATCTCCCTGTGCTCGTAGGGGAGGTGCATTTAGTGTCTTAGCCTTTCTTGCACTGGTAGTTCACGAATGAGGGCCAAATTAGATTTTATGTGAGCCCACTAACCAAAGTTTGGGGTGCTTCACTCTCTACTACTTCATAATATCTAGTAAAATCACCCATGTCTTGATATCAAAGCATGTTTGGGCAGAGTGGGCCTCTATAGCCTTTCCCAATCATCCAAAGCCCCCCCCAACCCCCTTTTAAAAAAAAACAGTGTGAATTTCAACAAATCCTGGTCACAAATGTGTGAAAAGATGTGGTAAAAGACCCATACCACTCAAACTATTTTCCTCTGTAGTCATTCTTAAAATGGCTATAGGAAGCAATATGACATCGCTTCTGGTTGCAATTTTCATAGGGACCATAGAGGAAATTGGAGGTGCTTGGGCTTATTGTGTGTGGCGGGGGGAAGTTTGCATCTCACTAGGTGCCTGAGATGGAAGAGCTCTTCCCATTATCTAGGCAACACAGCTGAAGGGGGATGGTTCTCACTCCAGGTAAACAAGAGGTTAATGAGGTGTTGAGTTTAGGTTACATTTAGGTTTAGATTACATTTATTGGGAGTCAGCATCATGGTGTTCAGGGATTTTGTTCTTTTAAAACTCTGGCTGAAATGACTTAAGCTTGTCTGTAACTTGTAACTAAGTAATACCTGGAGGAAGTAACCTCCATGAATAGTATACCTTTTTGTCCTTGTATTGCCTGTTTAAAATAGAATATCTTTCCTTAAAGATCTCCTTGCTCACTCTCTTTCTCCATGTGCCTTTGTTGGTTATGTGCACAGATAGAATTCCTCTCTTCCACAGAGGGTAGGGGGAGGAAGGTGCTCTAAGTTTAGAGATTCTTTTCCCCAGTGGCTTCCTACTGAGTCACAAAGAAAGGGGTTAAAATCAGTAGGTGGTGGCAGCAAAATTTCCAAGGGCAAGGGGGAGTTCCCATCTCCTACTCAAGGGCAGGAGTCTGCATGGAGTGGGCGAATACCCTCCTTTCCTTCTCCTTCTCAGCCCCCTCAGCCTATTCCAGTGTAACAATACTGAATAAGAAATTGATAAGGATCATCAGGAAATGCTGGTAGCTCCAATGGCAGTGGGGTGATGAAGTTGCTCAGGGTGTGTTCTGAACTTTAAAGACGTTTCCCAAAGTGCTGAAACATACCTCCACAACACTAAGCAGATTCACTGGCTCATTGACATTGGAGTAATTAGCTGAATCATAGGCACTTGAAATCTCTGCTACATTATGAAGCTCATAGACTGCCTTTGGGCTTGCCTTATCTTTTGGCCCAATTTATATTTTAGGGCCAATATGAGGATAAAGCAGATGAGAAAAGGCTTGTGCATGCTACTTTGAGTTATTTGGTGGATGGGTAGGATAAACAAGAGCTAGTATAGTGTAATGGTTTGGGCATTGGACTGTGATTCTGGCAGCCAGTGTTTGAATCCCTGCTCTGCCATGGAAACCTACTGGGTGACGTTGGACAAGTCACACTCTCTCAGCCACAGAGGAAGGCAAGGGTAAACCCTCTCTGAACAAATCTTTCCAAGAAAACCCTGTGATAGGTTCCCCTTAGGGTCACCATAAGTCAGAAATGACTTAAAGGCAAACAATAACAAGGATAAAAATATTATATATAGGAGGCTGCTGCTCACGGAAACAAGGTAACATAGAAGGTTGTAAAACCACATGGATGCTAATTAAGCAACACTCAGCACAGTAGCTCAGATTGGCTGTGAATGAGCTGATAACTGTAGCCACTGTATGAAGTCCCTGAGGCCTTTAGTCAAAGACAAGGGATACTGTGTTCCCATTGCAACAGAATAATTTTCACCCCAGTGTCCTGAAAGGGACAATTTACAAATGAGGTTGCATACCTGTGTCTGAAATCTATCTTAAGCCACCATGTTGGTGCTATTAAGGAGCAGGTGCCAGCTTTTTCCATTGTTGACTCTATTCCATTTGGTATACCTTGTTCCAGCTGTCTTAAAGCTATTTAAATTGACTGTAGAAGGAGCTGGGGTTGTGCCAAAATGTTTGCATGTGAACCAGTTTTGTGCGAAAGTAGCAAGAGGGAGTGAAGCAGTGCCTGAAAATGTGTCCTTCCTTAATCACAATAGGCACAGATGTTATGTGGTAGCTTCTGCTGCCTGATTCTCAGCTGCTTCAGTATCACAAGCCACTAAACAGCGGCTTCTTTTTTCTGACTATATTTGTTTATATATTTTAATAGTTAAGCTCAAAACTCTAAATAGATGCAGAGATGCAGCTTTGGAGATGCAGCTCCCCATCAGTGAATCCCTTCTTATTCTTTCTAAGATGTAAACTGAACAGGAGCCCAGTCACACTACCGAATTACAACACTGCCATTGCATCTTAACTGACATGACTGAATACTATGGAATTCTGGGGCTTGTAGTTTGGTTAGGCACTAGAGACATACCACTCAGAATTTTAAATGCCCTCCCCAAGGGGGAGGATTCCATAGGTTGGAACTGTGGCAGTTAAAGTAGAATAATCTTGCTATAATTCTGTAGTGTGAATGGGCCCCATGAGAGTAAGCTATGTTTTCAAATCCCTGAGAGGCACAGAATAGGAGAGATTCCAGGAAAAAATTAAACACAACAGGGAGGGTAAAAGTCTGGATTACTCACGCTGCATGGATGAATACTTCTTTAACAACTGCTACCTCCCACAAATTGCCAAATGTTGGTTCCAGCTAATGGAATCATTAGTGAAAAGTATCAGTATTTTTTGGCTTGGCACAATGTAAAGTCAAACACAATTTCCACTCTTTTTTTTTTTTTTTCATTCATGTGAGGTACCGGCAACCTAGGATCACTGGAACTCAACACAATTTCAGAATAGCCAGTCAGCTTCAGGGTTGTTGTTTTTTGTTTGTTTGTTTGTTTTGTTTTTAAATTAGGTCTTTATTTATAGCTTGTCCCTAAAAACCTAGATGTTTACAGGGCCTATAACTGAAGATAACTAAAGGCAAGTCAGGTCAGAAATCCCAGACCTTTATATCAGACTGACTAAAATGCAATTCTCCAGAGAAACTTGTCTTTTCATCTGTTAGTCTATAGAAAAGAAACTGCCAGTCTAGAAATATTTCTAGCCTGGTAAGACCCCACCAAAAACAGGATTTAAACAAGGCTTAAGCCAGACTCCTGTAGGTTGTTGGAATACAAAATGATTAATAGTAGCAATGAGTTTTCTAACCTACTTTGACCTAATCTACTTTGATTGGGCTTTCTGTGTTGTAGGCCTTTATAGTAGTGTCATACTGAAGATATTCTGCTGGTTCTTTCATATATATATTTGAAATATGTTTTCTAAAATGCTTCTTTTTCTCTTTCTCTCCCCCTTCAAATGTGATATATTTCATTAAGGAAGATCCATTGTGAGACCCATTGGCCACAGCCCAATGCAGAAGTGCAACAAGTGAACTAACACAACTAACACTAAATGAAGCATTTTTTTTTTCATTGCTCAGCATAATGGGCAGAATCTTGTGGTTACACTGTGCTGGCATAGCAGCACCGGTATAGGAATTGGAGGCAGGAGGAAAATGGGTGCAAAAACCATGAAGGGAGATAGGCACTGGGTAAATGCTTGGAACTGACAGATTTTGTCTGCCTTCCCTTGCCACCACTGTATGACCAATAAATCAGTTTGTTCAATAAAGAGTTATGATATTAAAAGAAATAATAATTATTTCCTTTTGTTGCTACTTAAGCTAGACATATTAATGGCAAAGGAAGAATAGGACAAAAGGTTGGGCGTCACTGAGTAGAAGCAAAGGTGTTGGCTGAGGTCTATAGTAGAAAATGTCCAGGAGATGCTGGTAACTTCTACAGATAATTTACAGTTAAAGATATCTGTTGTAGCTGCTGCTGCTGCTGCTGCTGCTGCTGCTGCTGTGTCCCTTCAAGTCATTTTCAACTTATGGTCACGCTAAAGCAAACCTATCATGGAATTTTCTTGGCAAGATTGGTTCAGAGAAGGCTTGTCTTTGTGGCTGTGAGTGTTTGACATGCCCAAGGTCAGCCAGTGGGTGTCCATGACCAAGCAGAGAGTCAAACCCTGATCTCCCAAATCCTAGTCCAATGTCCAATCACTATAGAAGCTGACTCCACAAACATCTATTGTTATTATGTGCCTTCAAGTCATATCCAACTTATAGCAACCCTAAGATGAACCTACCACAGGGTTATCTGGAGCTGAGAATGTTGTGATGATGCACCCAAGGTCACCCATTGGGCTTCCATGGCCAAGAGGGGAATCAAAGTATGGTCTCCTGGGTCATAGTGCAACAATTAAACCTCTACAACATGCTGGCTCTGTATTAACATCTATACTCCTTCTTTATTAAGTCTGAGGGTAATGATTTTGCCTTTTGAGGCCTTTCTTTACAAACTTAAGGGATTCCACAGACAAAATGGGATTCCAAGAAACCAAAGAATATGCTGGTTATAACACTGAAATCTAAATCTGACTGTCTGAGATACAGTTGTGGCTATCCCCAAGTGAAGCAGTAGCCTTCCTAATCAGAGGCCCTTTTCACATTGAGGCTTCTTGCACAAGCAGGGGAGGGCGGCTTGCGCGAGAAGGCTCCTCCGAGAGGCTGCCGCTTCCCCACTCATTCCTTCCGCAGGTGAAGGAACGAGCGGGGAAGCGGCAGCCTCCCGGAGGAGGCAGCAGCTCGCGCGTCCCGCCCCCCCCGCGAAGCAGGGGGCTCGTGCATCCGCCCCCCCGCGAAGCAGGAGGCTGTCGCATCCGCCACCCCACGAAGCAGGAGGCTGTCACGTCCGCCCCCCCGCACGAAGCAGGAGGCTGTCGCATCCGCCCCCCCGCGAAGCAGGAGGCTCGTGCGTCCGCCCCCCGCGAAGCAGGAGGCTCGCGCGTCCGTCACGCTAGCGCCCCGCCCCTTCCTTCTGCAGGGGCGGAGGGAAGGAAGCGCGACCCGGCTGCCTCCCCGATGCTCCGCACAGGAGGTAAGTGCTCGTGGGCACCGGGAGCGTTGCGCGAGCGCGGGTGATTTTCGCTTTGAGGCGAAAATCAAAAAACCCACGATCGCGCCACTGCAGCCTCGTGAGCGCGGCGGAAGTGGGAGTGCATCGTGCAGAGCGGTGTTCCCACTCCCGCGAGACTCAGGGGGCTCTCGCGCGACAGAAAGCCCGTGCGAAAAGGGCCATAGATTTTGATGTGTGAGAAAAGCCTCAACTGCAAAGTGTCCAAAGTGAATCCTGCCACCTGCCAAATCTACACTGCACTTTCAGAATCTGATTGCTAGCTAAGACAATTATAAAAGGAGAACAAAAATACCTAGTGGCTGTTCAGTACCACACAAAACAGAGTTGTCGGCAAACTGGGAATGGCAGTGATTACTGTCAAAGCCATTTGCTTTTATAGCAGTTTGATTGTGAGCCATTGCCTTCAGCTTTTGTGGAATGCTTTTGTTTTACTTCCAGGCATATCCTGCAAGAGAATTAATACTACCTTCAGTCTGCTCCCTGTTCAGAAGTAGCTAGGGCCTCAAAAATGGGCATACGATGAATCTTGTTCATATAACAAAACCCTTTCGATCTCAGGAGCCATTTATGTTCTGCTTCACATAGTCATTAGCTTTCCCTTTGCTTCAAGCCACCAATTCTTCAGAGGCAAAACAAACAGCTTGCCATCTGCATGGCAAGTAGCTGCCTGCTACTGAAAACTGATTGCAGCCAATTGCCTGAAGCAGATGAACTGCAAACATAACTAGGTTTTGTCACTGGTGATTTTGTTGGGTATTAATACATATAATGCTGCATACATTGGAACTCTAGCAAACAGTTCATCACAAGGTCATAACTGGGTTCACATACAGGAAGGAATGGACCTTTCACCTCCTGTGGCTTTTTTGAAAAATACATGAAATGTATTTTGTGACTGGACAAGAAAAGCACCATTGTCTGATTGACTTTATGCACTGCAGTTTCCCAACATTGTTACTCAATCTGGAGAAAAAGGAAGATCTACGTACAGCATTAATTATAAATCCTAAACAAGAGAGGGTAGCAAATTATCAGTGAGATGGCCACAGTTCTGAAAAGATATTGGTTGAACAGACCACACTTGTACAATATAGGATCCATGAAGCTAAATACAGACCTGCTGAGAGTTCAGTGTTGCTGCACTTGGATTGCCGACAAGGGCTATCAACCATTTGTGACCAAGGGCAATAACCAACAGTTTCATTCCACTAGACAATGTGCAACAGAGGAATCCAAGACAGTTTCCATTTGTCCAACCCAGTACAGAACCTTTCCATAAACAGATGCAAAACAATTTGCATACTTGGTTGCACAGGAATGTACCCACAGCTGCATGCCTAGACATGACAAAAACAAGTGAACTTCCACTTGTCCAGACTGAAAAGAGAAAGAGAGAGAGAGAGAGAGAAAGGTTAGCACAGTTATCTTCCATTAAAGTCTTGTTGCATTCAGACCCAGTTGTACAGACCTCAGAGGAACCATATTTCAGGATTAGATAAGCAAGCATTCTGGCGAACGTTGTAACCGTGCATATATATCCTCCAGTATCCTACAGCATTCTGGACACATGAGGAAGAAAGTTATGATCTTGCTTCCCTACACATATGGGAGAAGAATATTATCTGAACCAAATGTGTTATTTGTACAACTAAAATACTTTACTGTACATGACAAATATAACACACATTGGGTGACATATCTTATGGTGCTGTATGTCATATTGATGTAGTCACCAGACAGCCAAAATAGGCTGTATTTTCCTGGTGGGTGAATGCAAGGTAGAAGAAATAGATATTCCACTGTAGCAGCCTAAAATGTGTCTATAAGCTAGTTTGAAAGATCTCAGAATGGGGAAGTTAGCAAATCTTTGCTCTTTAAAATTGATTTTTGAAGTGGATAACCCTCAGTTTCAGTTGACAGTACAGACTGGAATCAACTAGAAAGGGTGTTGTAACATCTTTGTGCCATTCCAAGCTGTTACATCAAAGACATTGTTTAAAAACAAGACCTGGGAAAATTCATTACTGCTGTTCTTTTAAAAAGAGAAAATAGGTTGCACCTTGCTACCTCATAAGCCCACCCCCACCCTAAAGCACTTACCTCATTGACATCAGATTTTTTTAATAGTATATTAATCATGATTCTCTATTTTCTAAAATTAAGCTCCTTAAATGAGAAACTGAGTGTATTTTTAGTATCTTCAAATCTTTATTGGATTTTTATGTCATCCAAAAAGAAAAGGTCAGATTCTACTCTTTTCAGCCTTTGGCACAGAGGCAGTTTTAGGTGAGATACAAGGAAAGCAGTTCATATATAATAAGGGTATTAAGATGATCAGGGAGACCAAGAGCTGAACTGCCAGTTGAATTGGATGTACAGCCTAACACTTTAATGCTGCTAGAGAAGCATTCTATCAATTACATCTGTTGGACAGACTGCATCAGCTCCAATGATATATATGGTTTCTGCTTTCAAATCTTCCAAGGCTAAATGGATGGTTGCACTGGCATCATGGAAATCACATGAGCAGGGAAAGTGAGTATCCATGTTATTATGCCAACATAACACTTCCAAAGGATGATGGATACCTAGCTGTTTGGATGTTGTTGAACTACAGATCTCACAGTCCCTTACCATTGGCTATACTGATTAGGGCTGGTGGTAAATACAGTCAACAATTGGAGAACCATACATTTTCCACCCTGATTAAACTGTGAAGCACTCGTTTTATGACTTAGCTTCTAACAGTTCCTCCTTTTCACTAGCACTTTATGCAGTTCACCAATGGGTTTTAAAGAGAGTTGGAGGCACAAACATAGATAATAGATACACATCTGATTTTGTCCTGTCCTGTTCATATGCAACCCTTCATAGGAATCCAAGTGTATATAAGAGGAGTATTGAAACAGACATTAAGACTCCACAAATAAATATGTTGTTCAAAAAAAGGTAACAATAAAACAGTCAACAGCAAGAACTGATTGTAGCAGCAATGAATCCCACAGATGCTATAAGAAGATTTTAAAATCTGATATCCTTTTACTCACAGCAGTTTGACATCACTGAATTTGGTGCATTGAATCTGGAGGAAGCCTTTGACTTTGGACATACTTATTTGAATAAGTAGAATGAGCCAGAGCCATTCTTTGTTTTCTTCCCCTATATCCATCCGGTTTGTCCTTCTGCATCCCAGGAAAGAAGATACTTGCCTGAATAAACTTATTTCAAATTGTTCAAATTCAAGGGCTTATCATAGTTTTCTAAAATGTTTGCAAATTCACCTTTAGCCAACTTTAGTATCAAGCTGCCAAATGTCTAAGTTGAGCAGTTAAAAAAAAATCCTTTTTAAAAAAGAATTGAAATCAGAAAGTGACATGATTGAATTATGTGAAATTATGCAGGCCAGTGACACAGCCATACCAGCTGTCCAAAGAAATTAAGGACAATTAAACAATTTTTGAATTAGACATGAATTGCAATTTTTCAACTAGCTGTATTGTCCATTACATTTCCCTGCATATGAAATAAAATGTGGTGTTTAAACAGCCAGCAAGTACCTTTTTATAAAGGTTGCTATCAATCAAATAGCAGGTTGGAAAGGCAGTTCTTTCAGCTTTTCCTTTCAAACTCCTTGCAATCATTTAGTTTTAATAACTCTCTTCATAACCTTGAACTTATTTCATATGAAATGGGAAACCTAGCAAAATATCCTAAACAAATTAAATGCAACCTATTCTTTGACATGCAAAATGGATTTTAGATTTGCCCTGGTGAGGTCTTATGTTTCATTATTATTAAAAATGTCAGTAATATTTTGCCTGCTGGGAGCGTAGCTTTCCCACTTCTTTTTCCAATCTCACTCCAAGCCCTTTATTGCATATTTTACCATTCACATCAGGAGAAACTAATAGCTATTTTGTTTTCATTTTTAACCAATTTTGAAGCTCTGCTATCACTTAACTAAATGTTTTTGCTCAAGTTAAATTTCAGACCATTCTAAATAAATTAAATAAGACATCCTATAAAAGGTTTTCTGATTACAGTCCATAAGCCAGTTAAGCTGGAATATTTAGATTTAAGGTTGGAGCGTTAACTACATTCACATCAATATTCTAGTTTAACTAATGTTTCAGTTTGAGTGTGGTATTCTATTCCCTTTTTTCCCCAATTGGTTCAACCGGGGCAGACGATGGATAAACATTTTCCTCTGTAGGCTAAGAATATTTTGCCTTTCCCCCCAAAGATACTTGAAATATTTTGCCAGGATTATAAACAGCATTTCTTCTGATATTCATTTACTAAAATTGTCAACTGTTCCTCCACCAAAAAAACTAAAGAAACGTACAAAAAATGAAAATATAGAAATACATAATCAATATAACAAGATTATTTTAACTTTAAATAAATGGTCAACAGAAACATAGAATTTAAAAGAATGCAATACAAAATATGTTCATCTACAGTTATCACATCAAATACCAGTAATCTCCCTCCTCCACCCACAATGAACACAAAAACTCATGACACCTGGACTTTAATAATATCCAAATGTCTAGGAAAATAGATATAGTTTTGACACATATTGAAAAGATGAGAATGATGTTGCTAAATAAAAACACTTGGTAATAGCATTCTATAGAAGCTGGACTACTATCAATTTCCCAAATTATCTTACCATTAAGTTTCTTTTGCAGGGCGCGCAGAAAGGAAGGTCACATCATAGAAAACTACAGATCACACCATCTCACTGGATTTCCCAAAAAATGGTCTGAAAAACTAAGGATGAATGAAACACTGGATATTGCCAATCCATTCACTTGAATATGTTTACTAGAAAGTCCACTTCATTCTATTTCTGTATCAGAGATTTTAAAAAAATTATGTTTAATATCTGTAAATGTATTTTACTCAAGAAAAATTTCAAAAAGTGTTTCCTTGTGTTCTTGAGCTGAGAATTCTATTGAAACAGTTCAGAAACCTCATGGATACCTAATCTTTGATTCTCACTTTAGTCCAAGAAATATAAATTGAGTCAGATTATATAATAATTCACAAAAATAAAGTTTATCAAACATCCTTACAGAAAATATATATATATATATATATATATATATATATGGGATCACACTGCTTAGAGGATCACACATTGCTTAGAAAAAATGGGGAATTTTGCCACACATACAAAGCAAAGAGAGAGATGATGCATCTCTCTGATTCATACATGGACACCCTTCATGGATATGGTACTAAACAAAGTATTTTGGACAAATGACTACAAGTCATGCAAGCACTTTGTTCAGCAGTTCATGCTCTCAGCCTATGCAGCCTTCTATAAGAAATATTAGCTGCCTCTGAACAAATTACTCAATTACTGAACAAATTACTGCAACTGGAGAATGCTTCATAAAACAGGAACCAGAATTAGAAAGTGGATCTGTCATTCACTCAACTGCATTCTTTCCCTCCCCTTTCCCTACTATACTGAACATTTTACAGAAATGAAATCAAAAATACACTGTATTGTTTTGTTTTTAATCCTGCCATTTCATGTACCACATTAAACTTTGAGGTCAAACTTCACTTCTCATAACTTTGGAAGGAATCTTGCTTTACCTCAACTATCAGAACTGGTTCAAAAACACTGAATTCAGCTTGGACTTGAGGCTTTATCTGAGTAAAGACTTATACGTATCTTGTAACATACATGAACATCTTTCATGGATATATTACCATAGGAAGAAATGCCTGTTGGAGAGATATTGTACATGGCTATGGCACATCATTTCAGTCATTATAAATTGAAAGCATAGAACTTACTGTCAGTCACTGTAATGTATTTCCTGTCTTAGTCAGAAACAGACTGGTAAAGTTCTTGGAATATATTCATACCAACATTACTCTTCTACTGACTCACATATGCAGAACACTGGAAATGGAAGGATGAAGCATTTGGAAGATGAGACAGCTTCTTTGACCGTAACTTTTTCATGGTGGTTGGGTTTGTGTGCTCCTGTAAGGACAGAGGCTATGCAGATAGTAGCACTGTTGCTGATAGGACAGGATTTTGCTCTGGAGTCAGACGAAGCATGCCAAACAGCTACAGGACAGCAGCAGTAATGGAAGAGGGGGTGACACTGGATCTTTCAAAGACAACAGCAATGGTACCATAGCTAATGCTTGTTAGCACTGTGCAGAAGAAGGCAAGGGTAAACCTTTTACCTTCAAAACACTATGATGAGACAGTCCAAAATGAAACAAGAGATGGTGCCAAAAGATGAGACTCATAGGTCAGAAGGCACGCAGCAAGCTACTATGGAAAAGCAGAGGACAAGCATGAGTAGAGCTGTAGCTAATGAAGCAGCTGGATTCAAGCCAAAAGTACATTCAGCTGTTGACATGTTCAGAGGTGAAAGGAAAGCCCAAAGATGCACAGTATATATTTTAGGAACATGGAATGTGAGAAGCATGAATCAAGGAAAACTAAGCAGAGAAGAGAAGAGAAGAGAAAGAGAAGAGAAGAGAAGAGAAGAGAAGAGAAGAGAAATGTATAAGCATTGCAATACTTGGAGTGAGTAAGCTAAAGTGGATAGGATTTCTCACTCAGGTAACTGCGCAATGTTTTACTCAGGAAATGGGGAGGCAAATGGGGAGCCATTAATAGGAAAGGTGTAGCAAAAGCAGTCAGAGGGTATAATGCAAGGTCTGACCAAATAATATCAATAAGACTTCAGGGAAAACCCATCAACATGACCATAATCCAAGTTTATGCTTCAACTACATAGGCAGAAGAGGAAGAAAGATTTTGCACTGTAGTCTGGGAGGAAATTGATCACACACCAAAACAGGACATGTTGGTATTCATAGGAGATTGGAATGCAAAAGTAGGAAACAGACTAGTACCAAACGTTGTTACAAAATTTGACCTGAGATCAAAATATGTCATAGGAGAATGACTGACTGAATTTTGTGAAACCAACTGTTGGTTCACTATAGACACATTATGCAGGAAACCAAAAAGGTTAATGTATACATGGACTTCAGTGAAAGACAATATAGAAATCAAATACAATACATAATACATACGTATACAATACAATACATATAGAAACCAAATCAAATACAATACAATACATACAATAAATATAAGGAAATACATACAAGGAAAACAATGATATTTCCTGTTAATTTGGCTCAGTCATGAATCAAAATGAGACTGCAGTCAAGATATCAGAAGACTAGGCTCTTTCCGCACCTTACCTTTTTTGGCGCTGGGGTGCAGGGATCGTGCAAGCAGCCTCCAGCAAGAGGCTCTCACATCCCCGCTGCTTCAGCTCTGCATGAGCTGCCTGCTCCTGAGCAGGTAGCATGAGAGCCCTGCCTCTTCCTTCCACAGTGCAGCCTGGCAGTTTCCCAGGCTGCTCTGGGGCAGGAAGTGCAACTGCCGCGGCTCTGGAGGCTCCGCACACATGGCAAGTGTGGGTGGGGCCCTGGAGCAGTACACAATCATGCACCATTTTCAGCTGAAGGCCAAAAATGAAAAAATGAATGAGCGGCATCTGCCCTACCCTGGAGCATCATGCGATTGTGAGTGCATCATGCAGATCGCTCCTCACAATCATGCGATGCTTGAGGGGCCCTTCGCATGGCAAATGCTGTGCGAAAGGGGCCTAGGAGTTGGAAGAGCAGCTATGAAAGATCTAGACAAGATCCTGAAGAGTAAAAATATATAACTGAAAACCAAATTCAGGATTGTCAATGCCATTGTATTTCCAGTTTCTTTGGTTGTGAAAGCTGAATAGTGGAAAAAAACCCTGATAAGACAAGAATAATCTTATTTGAAATGTGATGCTGGAAGAGAGTTCTGTGAACACCTAGATTGCCAAAAAGACAAATAAATGGGTCCTGGAGCAAATCAGAGAGCCAGCATGGTGCAGTGGTTTGAACATTGGATTATGACCTTGGAGACCAGGGTCCAACTCCCTCCTCAGCTATAGAAACCCACTGGATGACCTTGTGTGTATCACGTATTCTCAGCACCAGAAAATCCTATGATCGGTTCACCTTAGGGTTGCCATGAGTCAGAAATGACTTGAAGGTGCACAACAACAACAGAGCAAATTAAACCTGAACTATCCCTAGAAGCCAAGATTTCTAAGCTGAGACTGCCATACTTTGGACATATCTTGAAATGGTAGGAGTCGCTAGAAAAAGACAATAATGCTTAGTAAGGTAGAAGGCAGTATGAAAAAAGAAAGATCACATTACAGGCATTTTGACTCAATCAAGGAAGCCGCAGCCCTGAGTTTTCAAGACCTGAGTAGGGCTGTCAATAACAGTTAGCAACAACAGCTTGAATTTCTGTTGTAAGAGTTCTCACTGTCTCAAGCAAAGAATATAATTTTGGGAGAAACAGTCATTGGACGCTATATGTAAAATCAGACTGAATGATGAAAATATACATGATCCCACACCAAGTGAAGAGATGTCTGATGCTACAGGTTGTCAATCAACACAGCAGAGGTCTTCTTCCTGCACTAGAGAAAGACAGCAGGTGGTATGAAAGACTGCTGAGCAGCAGCCTATTAAAAATGTTGTACAAAGCAAGCCTTTTTCCTTATGGTTTTATAATACAGTTAAGATTACATACAACCAAATGAGAGAAGGATCCTGCTTCTCCCACTCTGACCTCACCATCCAGGCTAGCC
This sequence comes from Ctenosaura bakeri, assembly GCA_948474755.1. Lineage (NCBI taxonomy): Eukaryota > Metazoa > Chordata > Lepidosauria > Squamata > Iguanidae > Ctenosaura > Ctenosaura bakeri. Next base: position 114,824 of record CAOLHI010005368.1, read on the forward strand.
AAAAGTTCTGCATGCCTCCTCTGTCCAATTAAAATGCACAAGCCTCTTCTTTTCCTTCTTTGGGTATGGAAGTTTCAAGTATTTGTCATTAGGCATCCCAAGGCACTGTTTTTCACAGTCTGTGAGTACTTGTCATCCCAGTGACTGACTTTGAGGAAAAGCCTCGCTCTAGTAAAAACAAATTTCACTGAGGCACAAGGTACTGGGCACCCTGGAGATGAGAAGACAGCATCTGACAGAAAGCAGTTTGGATGCTCTCTGAAGTCTCTGCAAATAAGTATAGAATTTTTAAAGTTTTTTAAGAAATGCAGAGTTGAACTCCATAGACCCAGAAACCACTGATGAATAAGAAGCACAGGAGACAAAATTTTAGCCTAATACGTAAGGGGAAAAAATAAAGCTAAGAATACAGGTAAGTGAGGTTGATTACTGTATATACTTGTGTATAAGTTGACCTCATGTCTAACTTAAGGGCAGGTTTTAGGGCCAAAATTATTATTTTGATATGACCCATAGATAAGTCAAGGGTTATTTTTCAGAGAGAGGAAGGTGCCAGCACTGCCTCAGGTGGCCAGCCAACCCTGGCTGCTGCCATGTTCCTACTCAGGCATTTAAAAAGGGCTGTCAACACTCTACTCCGAAAAGGAGGTGGGGTTTTTGTTTTTGTTTGAGTTTTTGTTTTCATTGTTTGATAAAAGTAAATGTAAGTATTAATTCTTATCGCCACCCCCCCCCACTCTCTTGGTGCTCCTTTGTGGGGAAGTACCAAAGAACCACCACCTTTTTCCCACCCAGACATTCAAAAAGGCCAGAAGTAGAGCTTTGGAAGAGAAAGTAGAGGGGGTTAGTGCTTCTTTTTGGTTCTTCGATGATGGATTAAGCTCCTGCCTTTCACCACTATGTTCAGAGAAGGGAATGGCTCCTTTCTTGATATAAGTTAATGTGCAATACTTACACTGATCTGTAGATAAGTCATTCAGGTTTTGACTAAAATTTATAGACTTGTACATGAGTACATGTAACAGATCCCTAAAAACTTCATAACATATATCACTCTTCATTATATTGATTTCAGAGAAGTTTTTAGTCTCATTATCCCGGCTTTTGGCCTCCAGTAGTTTCTTTCATTCATCCTTTCACAGAAGAACTGTTGAGCTGGTTCAGCCTGACAGACCAGGCAATTTCACCTAGAGCAGTGAACCCCAAAGAGACAACTTGAAAATCAAGGGGATGGATGATGCTGATAGTCCCAGTCTCAATAATTCATATAATTCTACAATGGAAACCTGAGTAACTGAAATATGTTAGTAACTGTTCTTTTAGACAGATAGATCTTGACATGATGAAAAATAAATTATTATGACCATGTTATGTATTTTCAAGTTTCTATTAAACCAAATAAAACCACACTTGGACCATCTCCATTATCAACAGCATTTCAAAAATTGTTTTTTTGTTACTTGGAAAAAGGAAAATTCGGCATTTTAGAAGCTGTAACTCCTTCATTCTTTTCTTATGCCTTGAAACCCTCAGATAAGCAGAGGTATCATAAACAGCCCTATGGCCACACTTTCACCAAAGGCATAACCCCCAAATCTAGGTCGTACTTTCAGACCAGATTCTATTATGGTTTAATTACTCTTTGGCCACTCTCTAGTCTTTTCCTGAGAATTAAACCACTCAAGCAAACTCCCTGACTGGCTGAGGGACTTTATTTTAGCTGTTTCTCACTGAAAAACTCAAAATGACACTCAGTGCTTGCCTTTTTATATATTCTCCTCTCAAGCCTCCAGCTCCTCCACCACACTAACAGACTGGGTTTCTCTGTAGTAGCTATTCTGTTTGCCAAACAACCTGTTGCTAGGTTTCTCTGGCACTCAGGATAACCACACCCCCAGATCTCTGTCACAGAAGTCATGCCCACACCAGGGGCCCTTACATGGCACTGTTATTCCACTGTAACTGCCGTGGTTCCATCCTATGGAATCCAAGGACCGGCAGATTAGGAAAGGGCATTTAGAATTCTCAACCAGAGAGTTCCAGTGCCTTACCAAACTACAAACCCCAGAAGTCTAAAGGATGAAAGTTGAAGTGGAATAATAGTGCTATAATTGTGTAGTGTAATGGGTCTCCAAGTTTCACAATAATGAGCAAAGGCACTGAAGAATCTGAATGATGGTTTATAAAGTTGCCTGTGATCTCATACAGCCTCCTTTAACCCTGCTACTACAGTATAAAAATTCAAGACAGACTGCAAGTGGGTATGGAAGAAGCATCCAAAGGCATCAACTAGCAATAAGCAAGGAACTCTCTTATAAGAATTCTTGCTTCATTGTACTAATTTGAAAGATCCTATTATTCAAGGTTTCTAATTCCTTCTTACTTGACGCAGTTCTCTGCATTTTGCACATGTCATCATTATGGCATTAGTGGCTGAATCTGAGGGTCTTTTTCCTCCTCTGTCTTAACACAGCGCATTACAGCTGAGTAGTTTTAATAGGCACTGCATGGAGATTTCAGTCTGGGCCAGATGCTCATTATATTACCTTGATAGATAATATATCAGACAAGGTTCATCTGTGATAGCTTTATTGTTGAGCACAGTCAATCCCAAATGCTAAAGCTCTAACAAGAGAAATTAAGGTCTTTCTGAAATCTTGTTCACCCACTGAGGTTGTTCAAATGTAAAGATGGACAGCAGTGACTCAACAATGATTTCTGTCTAAATTTAAAAGTATTGGTACTTGTCAACATAGTGATAACTAGAGAGAAAAATAGATAGGATTGCTTTAAGAAAAAAAATGGATTTAGAAAATGAGGGGAGAAAAATAGAGCTGGAGGAGTCATTTATCGAATGCAAAAATCAAAATGACTTTCCAAGAAATTTATGCCCACTCAAACAAGAAGCTAGCAATAAATTGGAAGCTAGCCCAGCATACAAATTCAACCACCAAATCAAACTCTATTGGGCCTTGTCAGTTAACCTATGTAATACCAAACAAACTGCAGTGTGTGTTGAGAAGATGGTTTGTTCTTTTTAATGTGAGTTCAAGAAATGTGGTCATTCAAACTAACAGATGGCTATATTGTTCTATAAAATGCTTGGGGTGTTACATTTGTAGTGCAACATATTTCATTGCGCTGACATCACATACTTATCCCACTGATACACACAACCAAATAGGGCAAAATAGAGCCTTTCCATCTGAACATCCTCCAGAACAAAAATAAGAACATAGTTAAAATATGAAAATGTACATGTGAAACTCATCATTGTAGATCACTGAATACTCACATAAATAATCCACAATAAAACTAGGCTGTTGGGACAGAATAAATGGGCCTACATTTCCCATCAGGTAATACTGAAGAATGGTGTTACTTGTTGAATGAATGTATATACAAGAAATGTTCCTTTCTTTTATAGCTGATTCCAACTGAAGACAAGGTATTAGAACAGGTAACACTGGAGTTTCAGCTATATAAAAGGCAAGCAGTAATGTTACAGACATGAATGTCAGGGAACAGAAGGCCACAAGTCTATGGTGGGAATGTTTCACCTAACACATTGTAAGTTGTGTTTGTTTATAAATAGTCCTAAAGCTAACTGTGTTTTGCATTTTCATGTTTCCAAACAGGATAATCCAAACCATGACATATTACCCACATTTCTGTTACTGCATATTTGCTGCAGGAATATGTCTTTATTTCAGAGCCTGAAGTCCAAGAGGAAAAAAAAAGCAATTGCTTTCAAAGATCTATTGAGACGGTAAAAAAAATGAAAGAGGACGATAACTGTACAGAAGTATTTAAAGCCCAGCCAGAATCTATTCCCTGTTATTTGTCTTCTAATTCTTTACTAAATATTACCTGTTCTGCTTCTACTTTTCTTCAACAGTTGTGATAACTACGCACTTCATACAAAAAAAATTGTTTTTCAAGTTTCTGAAGATGACATAGGACAAACAGAATGTCACAATTCTGTTCTTAATAAGATGGGGAAATTGCAAACAGTGAAGTGTAATCATGGTCACACATATTTCTCAATTTCTTGACTGTTATTTGGATGGGCAATATCATAACACAAACAAGAAGTCAGAATATTCAATAGAGCTCCAGTAAATTGAGATTATTTATTTATATTAATTCCTCCACTTTTCATCTCTTAATATCTTTCAGCGTGTCTGTTTTGTTTGAGTTTTTGTTTTTTTGCATGTACCGTATATAGAAAGAAGACTGGAATGGGAAGACTATGAGTTAGCAAAGGTTATGAACTGAAAAAGAAATGTGAATGAATAATGAAAGTACACAAGACATTTGTTCTTATGAGTTTCACAGATGAAAACAGAGAAAACAAAGAACACATTTTTCCTTTCTCATTTTTTTTCTCTTAGGAAAATATGTGGCTGAAAGAAGAATATAATAATTAAGATTATTTCTCTACAAATCTACTTTACAAAAATTCCGAATCTCAGGTCCGATGAACCATTGCATGTGGAAAACCTCAGTGAACAAAGCTATTCTAGTTATAAAGACATAAGAATCCAGTTTTTTTAAAAAAAAAAAAACTATGAAATGAAAACTTCAATCCCACTTCTACAAAATTATGGCAACACATCTTGGAATGTAAAAGAAATTCATTAAGTGCAAATTAATGCACTTGTGCACCAAAATCTTCACTTCTCGGAATTTTGTGATCCATTTTCCAGGTTTTAAAAAATAGCCCTATAAAGAAATGCATCTACTGAAGAACAGGACACAAAAATGTATTTAAGGGAAAGAGCACCCCCAAAACAAAATTATACTAAGGAGGAAATGTTTTTGAACAGTCCAGACACTAGGAAAAGTATGTAAAAACATGCATCTTAGGAAAATTGTATTCAAAGACGTGCATGATTTTTTGTGTGGACTTTATTGACAGATTTTGCCATGTTCACAAACTGATGTGAATGAAGGTTCAAACAAATCTACAGCAGAGAAAACAAGAAATCTGGCAAAACCAGAATTCATAGATTTACCTCTGTCTACCTGCATCATTTCCAAATGTCAAACTGAAGGACTGAAATCCTAATACTTATTAATCACAATTCATTACTACATGTATCTTTTCACCTTAGCCTAAATATTTATTAGTTGGGACCATAAGACCCATTATCACCCTGCAAGAATGCTAAATGGTTACAAATCACTGGATATAAAAGGCTTTTAAGGCCCATTTTGAATAAATATATAGACTGCTACTATCGGCACTACTTAAATGGTAAACTCAGTAGTACACTCCCTCACTTTCACCTGCTGTCTCCCTTTCTTCCTCAAGAAATTGTACATTATAGCCAGAATTGCTCTAGCCAGATAGCATTAGACATATTACAGTGCCTCATCCCAACCCATAATGTTACACTGCACGGTCAAATAGTCAACACATATTCTAGATTGCAGATGAAGGATAAACAGAGCCTATTTTCTATGTCTGCTCTCTTTGCATTTAGATGAATATCATGGGCCATTTCTGCACTAGACTGTTATAATGCCCCTCACTAAACTGCAAACCCCAAGATTCCATAGGATGTTGAAAGTGGAATAATAGCACTATAACAGTCTAGTGCAGAAATGGCCGTAGACAGCTGGAAAATTGTATATTCTAAGCAACACAGTATGCTGCTTGTGTACAGATATGTGCGTGTACGCAGCTCTATTTTAACCTAGCTACTTTTGATAGCTTGAACATGGCCCAGTAAGTATTTTGTCTAAACAGAGTGTTTCTTTGGGTCCTGCATAACTTGTATTGCATTGTGCTTTTCATACAATTTCCTGAGCTGGTTGATGACAGGGAATTTTCACAAATCCTGAGCTATGGGGAAAATTGTTGGGATATTTGAAATCAAATTTTTAAACAGGGAAGGGAAAGCTTGTATGACATCATTGAGAGTAAAACTTCTAATAGACCCTTTGAACAAAGACAGGAATCTTGATACAGTTTCCCAGGAAGAAGGAGAAGAAAAACAGACTGACTGGTATATGAGAGAGGTTTCCTTTTAATATTTTGGAAAAACCAGTGATTCAGACTTTTAGGAATGTTCCTGAATGCTTCACACCATTCAAAGTATGGAGCCATTTCTAGCATTAGGAAACTCAGTTAAGACCAGAAATTGAAAAACTGGATTGGTATTTTGGGGAAGAGTTCTGAAAGATAGATTTCATATATGTTCTTGAAAGTTTCTTCCCTTTCTTCTTCTTCCTGTTCCAGCAAAAACACTAGTATCATTTTGTAACTTTCCTTCAGGCCAAGGAGTTTGTGGATTAGACAGTCGCATAACCCAGGCTAGCACTTCCCCTTTGCACATCACAAAACTTTAATGGAATGGAACATGCTTAAATGTTTATATTTTGTGCAGGTCAGAGGTAATGGGACATCTTGTCAACAGGAATGCATAGATGACAATTGTATTCTTACTAAAGAACATTACTGGGTGCCCTTTTCCGCAGTGGGCCTTTTCAACTGCTAAGCAATTTGAAAGAACACCAGCAAGATGCCAGGATCGAAAGCACCTGCCGTGAAGCTAACTAATGCTTCAGTGTGAAGCTTTTAAAAAAAAAAAAATACTTGCATTAAAGAAGGGAAAGAAAGCTAACATGTGGCGCAAATTTCCAGGAAGCTGAAGACTGATGGGTCCTAAAAGGGGGAATGAATACATCAGCCTGTGAAGCACCTTTGTGCCCATTTCAGCAGCTAAAAAGCGCAAGCACAGCAGGTCTTGGTCCCTCAGCAAGTAAGAAGTTCAAATGAAATGCAATTAAGTTTAACCCTTCAGTTAGGGCATTCTCCATGCAGTCAGCCAAATGAATGCTAAGTAGCTCATTGACTGTTCTTTATGTTAAGCATAGAGCTGTAAGAAATGCACTGGCAAAGAAGCATTCTTTTCCATCAAAGGCCTACCAAAGCAGACACAGGAAGTTGCTGGAATTCACCGCCTGAATTTCTTCACCAGCTCAGGCCAGCTTCTATGTATAACTTGATTGACGGAGAAGGGGAGAGGGGAAAAAACCATAGGTTTCTCAGTATAGCAAACTGTGAAATATGGGTCAATGTTTGGGTCTTTCTTTAGGGTTGATTTCTATTTTGACAAGATTTGTGTGGAACCTGTTTCCATTTAACCAAGTCTTTCATCAGTGTGTGAAAATGTACACATCATTACTTCCTCTTCACTTAAAGCACAGTTAATTCCCTTGACCTGCATTTACTTGACAAGGTTCATTTCATTTCATTTGCATGTACAGACAACTGTGGCATCCACTAGCTGTGCAGGAGCAGGAATATAAAGAATATTCACAAATGTTCTTGTCCTCAACATGGTATTTACCAATTTTTATTAATATTCATTAATAAGTAATAATAAATTGAAAATAATATTCATTAATTTTATTAAGATTTATATTCTTATACAAGAGTGAATTTTATATCAGTAATTCTAGTAAGTTATGAATCTGCTCTTTATAGAAATATCATGCCTTGCCTTGAAAAGTTGTCAGGTGAGGAGGAGAGCCAGCAGAAAAAAATTAGGAACATCTCCAGGTACCAGCTTGGTAGCCCTTCTCTGGAAATGAGAGGTTGAGGAGAAGCCAGGGCCCTAAAGGAGATCCATCTCCTCCCCCTCATGAACAGTGAGAGGAAAAAGAGGTTGAGGCAGAGAAGCCTCCACACCCCAGGGGGAGGCAGCATCAGGAAAGTGCTGGAGTGACAGAATCCAGCAAAACCTGACACAGCAGAATCTGCCTTGGGTGACAACTGCCTACTGAGCTGACAATGAACACAGGCTATGGAGAAGTCAGGCTCAGCAGCACCTACATTCAGCTGCCATGACAACTATTTCTGGTACTCATGCTTATTTTCAGACTTTCTTGACTTATCTGAGTGCTTGTACAATTTCTGGAGGTGTTCTTGTTCTGTTCCCTATGTGCTTTAAAAATTAGTACCATTCTTTGGGCCTTTCCACACTACACTGTTATAGTGCTCTTATTCTACTTTGAACATCCTGTGGAGTTCACTAAGGCCAAAGAGCTCTCTGGCTAGAATTCTAAATGCCCCTTCCTAAACTACAAAACCCAAGATTCCATAAGATGTTGAAAGTGGAATAAGAGCACTATAACAGTATAGTGCAGAAGGGTCCTATATTTCTAAGACAGATCCATTTATTGACAAACCTCCTGGCCTGCTCCTTCAAACTCCAATGCGTTATTGTCCCAAACAATGCATTGTCCCAAACCTGTCTCTGATTCTGTTCCTTGTTGTTCCCAAGAACTAATTGTGATTGGCTACAATTTACATCATCTCAACCTGGCATAGCCAACAGTCACGGATGGTACAAGTTCTACATCAAAACATCTGGAGGATGGTCATGAGAGAAATAAAATATATTTTAGCTTCCACACTGGGTATACGTGTATTAGAAACATATATATTAGCTTATATGTATAACACATTTTTAGATATATTTACACATATATTTCAGTATATTTTATATTTTAGCTTCTGTAATGCACTAAGTCTAAGAAAACAGCTTTCTAAAATTGGTAGCAGAACAAAAGAGGGCCTCTTGGCCTTGGATCTCCAGAGTGAAAACCAGACTGATAAAACAGTCTGAGAGACAACAAGGCTGTCTGTAAGGAGTAAACTGGTTGATGAGGAATACAAGAAAGAAGGCTGGGATTGTTCTAGGGTAGGGGCGGTTAGAAACTGTTAGGGGGCATTTTGAAACTGCTAACAAGACACCTTGAAGGTAACATGAGAATTAACGATACACGAGGGAAGTGCATGATCAATGTGTGACCACTCATACTGTAAATATGAGGAAGGGGAAATGTAACTTCTTAGGTGAACCTGATAGGCTGTAACCTTTGGGGTCCTATCCAATGGGATCCCAGGGGAGGGAAAACCTGTGGCAGGGATAGGGGATAAAACATGAGGCATTCAATACTGGGGTGTCTTCTTTATCGGCACTCTCTTCTGCAGAATGAGTACTTAAAACAAATGTGATTCACTTGATCCTGTACCTAATTCCTTTGTGAGTTATTTTTTTTTTCTCCAAGTAATTTCTGACAGTCAGAAGTCTGGGGAATACTGCTTTGTGGAATGTTTTAAATGTTCCAAAAAAACAATAATGGAGGAGGTATACCGCTTTCTATTCTACCATATGTTGTTCTAAAAATCACACTCAAATGATGTAGAAAAATATGTTCTTTTTGTACAGCATCTTCCCAACCACATTTCCTAAGTCATTATTTCTTTAAAACATTTGAAAAGGACCTTAGGAAATTACGTCAACATTTTGCCAAATACATTTTCCTACAAGACCACAGGCTCTGAAATAAAAAACAAAAAAATTAATTGAAGTTGTTTTGATTCAGATGTTGTCATAGGGAAAATGATACTAGAAAGAATCATCCAAACGGATGTCAATTTTACACTTCTTTGGGAATAATACCTGAAGGGCAGATTACTGTTATTTGCATATGGTTTTTCTGGATGTATTTTCTCCTTCCTCGCTTTTGCTGTTCTTCCTTATTTCCTTCCAGATTCTTTTGATATCTCAGTAAGTAAGAAACCCAATCAGGCCTCATCTGCTTCCATTGTATTTTGCTCTATCAGGCTTTATATTTACTTCCCTGGTATTGTTTGCACATCCATAGACTGCACAGAAGCTCTTCCGTTTTCATTATCATATCACTACCTGCTAAAATGTGCTGTGAAGAGGGATTTATTTCTTCTTTCTACAGAAAGGCACATAATAAGGACTCAGAGTAGCTTTTCAGCACCATACCTTTGTCTAAAGGGCAATTCAAGATCATATTAGCTTGATCAGAGAACTGGATTTGCAAATGTTTCACTGTTTCCCCTTCAAAATATGAGGGTGTCCTCTTCCAAGAAGCAACAGATATTAAAGCAGTGTCTTTCTTCCTTTCCCCCCCTTTACACACAGTATAGAAAGTCATGTCAAATCTGCCCATACTCCAGTTTGATAAACAGATGATAGAGCAAAAGTAAAGAATGTGTAATCCTCTGGATGGTGTTGGCTTACTTTCCCATTAAGTGTTGGCAAGGGCTGATGGAAATTAACATTGAACAACATTTGAAAGTCTGCATATTCCCAACCTCTATTGTAGAGCATGTTAAGTGGGTGCTTTTTATATCTAGATACCATGCACATCAGCATCTCCATCCATTCAGGAAAGCTGTCCATTCTTAACAAAATTTTGAACGTCTTGCTATAGCTGTCAACAAGTGTCCCATTGAAGCTTTCTGCCAGCCACCAAATCTATTGAGATATGGTAAATCCAATCCTGGATCACACCCACGTAATTTCAGGAGTTGCATTACCTGTACGTATCTTAAGAAAACAGTCATTTTGTGGTGCACACTGATCACTAGGACCTTGTATATTAAAACAAAACATCACCTGCTTGTTCCTGCAATCTTAGGCATGTAACTGAATGCAGACATACAGAATGCCATCTTCAGTATCAGGTGTGGGGGGATCACACATCTATATACGAGCTTCAAGAATCACAAGTTTGTAATCTAGACCAGAAAGCTTGAGCAACCACTGACTGGACACTTTAACTTGGAATACCATTGCTTCTCTGATTTGTCTGTGTTTGGAGTTACAGTGCCATCTCTTTCAAGTACCTTGGATAAAAAGGAAAATTTCTGAATGTACAAACAAAACCTTAACACTTGATAATCTTAACTTAACCTGAATATTTTAATACCACCATCCACTTTAAAATGTTCACAACAGAGTGTTGTGAACTGCCACCTTGGATGTGTGTATGTGCCTTCAAATCACCTGTTGACTTACAGCAACCCCATGAATTTCATAGTATTTTCTTAGACAAGGAATACTCAGAGGTGGTTTTGCCACTTCCTTCCTCTGAAATACAGCCTACATCACCTCACATTTGTCGGTGATCTCTCATCCAACTACTAACCACAACAGACTCTGCTTAGTTTCCAAGATCAGATGGGACCTGGTGCCTTTAGGGTCAATGAATTAGCAAAATGTTGTCAGCAAAATAGATGTCAGTTGTATCCACCTTGCGGACAGCTCACATTTATTTTGAGCAGCATTTTGCTTACTCGTTTATAAAGTTCTGTTGGTTAATCATGGCAATAAATTAGTATTTTAAGTGATTAACTGCATCCTTCTGGGATCCAGAATAAATTTGTCAGAAGCATGGTTTGTTTTAAATCTCTCTCTCTCTCTCTCTTTCTCTCTCTCTCTCTCTCATACACACACACACAGTGTTGTTTCCTTCTTCAGCCCAGGTCAGAAAACAGTGTGATCTACACAGTATTTAGCATCAGCAGTGACCCATGTGTTCTACAAAATGCAGAATATTTTTTAAGCCAACGAAGGAAAGAATGAAGAGCATGACACTGCATCTTTGGAATGATTAGGAAAATTCCAGGTGTTGTAGAACAGCTGGCAAATAATTCATGAAGAGAACAAGAACGAGTTTTGAATAAAACCTCCAAAGAGGCCAGAGAGGCAGCTGGATGAAGACAGAGTCAAAGATTATAATGAGCATAAGGACAGAAAGGAGAGAAGAAAAAGATGGGGGAGAAAAAAAAGTCCAAAAATAATGACACTGGAGTACCATTGGTGGAGAGTGAAGGGAATATGGTTGACAGATGGAGGAGACCAGAAGATAATCTGGGTACTATCTTGCTTAAGCATCCACACAATGAAGTTGCCATAATTTTCAAACAAAGTAAGACTTTCTGGCTATGAACAAAATATTCATGCTCTGAACCAGATTAAATATAGGTTAAATAGAAACTATGGTGGTTGGAGGAACATATGGAGGATCACACTCTGAAATGATGGGGGAAGGTACCCTCTAACATGTACTACAAACTGCCCATAAGCAGATACATTCAGTTACCCTAAGAATGTTAGGCAAACTTGGCATTGTATCAAGATATTGCAAGGTAGTTGCAGAGAACTGGGAATCCGACAGCCATCAAGAAACCTGCTTGACTCTCAAGTAGCCATGGCAGCTAACTAGAGTTTTATTATACAGACTGGCTAATTTGAAGGCATGGTAAGGATCTCTTGATTTTTGAACATCACTCCTAGAAAAAGACATAAAAAGAAGTAAAGATCTCAGTTGAGCAAGATGATATTTTCCATGGGTCCTTCTCATCATTAAGACATTATAAGCAATCTATCTTTTTTATGGTCCAGCATCTAACCAAAAAAAAAAAAACCTAGTACAGATGAAATTACTTTGGGGGGGTGTTTTGGTTTTGGTTTTGGTTTTTTGGGGTTTTCTGTTGTTGTGGGTTTTTGTTTTTTTGTGGGTTTTTTTTGTTTCTGTTTTTCTGTTTTTTTGATATTTAAATCTGATCAGAAGAGGTAGGAAGGCTGTGGCAAACTATGTTAAACATGCTAGGCTTTTTCTGTACTTTGGTTGATAGTTACTAGTAGAAGCAGCTGAATAAATTATTACTAAAATTAAACTATCAATAATTTTGCTGTTCCTGGGTTCAACCCTCAACTCGGAACTGTCGATTTTAGCAGTGTCCAGGAATGCTTTTGCACAGTAAAAGCTTGTGCATGAGTTGCACCCATTCCTAGAGACATCAGATCTGACCATGATGATACACATGTGCTTTAGTCACATCCCTTTTAGATTGTTAAAATGAGCAGTACTCAGAACTGTCTTTGAAAGATGCTCAGAAACTTAAGATGGTCCAAAGAGCTGCAGTCAGTTAGTTAAGTAAGGCTGGATATAGGGAGGACACAACTCCCCTGTAATAGCTCCACTGACTGCTGGTTTCCTTCAGGGTACAATTCAAAGTGCTGGTTATGACCTATAAGGTTCAGATCCAAGTTAATCTCATGGTCTGTATTCTCTCATATGAGCCTTCTCTCTGTGTCACCATCCTCACAAGTATATCTGAGGGGAGCATGGGAGAAGCCCTTCTCAGACTTTTCATGACTCCTTTAAACATGACAGCCATGTTTAAATATTTGAAAGGATGCTATGCTGAAGATGGAGCAAGCTGGTTTTCTGCTGCTGTAGAGACAAAGACATGGAACAATGGATTCAAACTACAGGAAAATAGATTTCACCTAAACATGAGGAAGAACTTTCTGAGGCTCAGAGTCATTCCACAGTGGAATATGCTGCCTTGGAGTGTGGTAGAGTCACCTTCTTTGGAGGTTTTTAAACAGGGGCTGGATGGCATTAGCTGGGTGTGCTTTGAGTGTGTGTTCCTGTATGGCAGGGGTTAGACTCGATGACCATTGTGATCTCTTCCAACTCTGTGATTCTATGACTGGTTAGAATTGCATACTTTTTGCTATCTGTCCACAGGGAGGTAAAGACTGTTTCTGGGGGCATATCTTTTAAAGACCAGTTGCTCAAGGGGAAAAGGATGTGCGTAATGTGTTGTATTGTATATTTGTTGTTTCCTTCAAAATGATTATGTATTTTAACCAGTTTTAATTTACTAGTAGTTTATTGACATTTTTAACCTCTGTAAACTGCTTTGAATCCCAAACTGGGGAAAAGGCAGGAAATAAATAAATATATTGAGTAGCACTCTGGATTCAGAAATTGAAGAGTTTGACAAATTTAATATCAAGTCATAAATAAAGAGGTTGAATAAAACTGTAGCAGTTAAGATTACTGTAAATAACAGCTTGCAGACAGTGAGCACCCAGAAAGATAAAACATAAGAGCAAAGAAGGTCAGACTTCTAACTGAAGAAAGCACTACTACCACAGAAGGTACTGAACATGCCAGTATTTTTAAGTCTACACTAAAGGGAAAGTTCTTTGACTTCTCTTTTAATGGGCAATGGTTTGGCAGCTCTGCTTAAAATAACTGTGGCTGTTATTTACCTCTGCGCCTACAAATTGCTGTAAGAGTCTAAAAACAAATTAACCCTTAAGCTGCATCTTTGATGTGTGACCCCTACACCATTGTTTGAACACCTGCCAGGTCCGGAGTCAGGCCTAGCTTATTTGACCAATGCTGCAGCATCAACCATTTCTAAAATCAGACAATGAGCATTAATTTATAGGTTCAAACCACTTCAGAATCCTTATCTGTGGTCCTCTAAACTCATCTGATCAGTCATATCATTAAGACCAAATTACATTTTAAACACTGAGGTGCAAGTCTAAAGGTAAAATAGAGCATGACTCAAATGCAGGATGTCCCTGCAATATTTTTCATGGATATGATATAACTCCACTTCTCAAGCATTTGAACTTTATGAATGCAAATTATCTCTCTCTTTTTTTTAAAGGCATGTAAAGCTGCCCTTGTTCTCTCTTCTTCTTCCCTTCACTTTATCCTGTCAGCACTGCATATATCAAATCCAAGCTCAGGGTTTTAACTAGGCTTTACTGTTTCATTCTACTTCATGAATTTTTCAGTGTTTACACTTATGCTTAATATAATAAGATTGATAGCACAGCTACTTGATAGATTCACATTCAACCACCTTGCCTAAGAGAAAGATGTTTGTTCTATTTTCCTAATTTCCTGTAATACCTGGAAGTTCATTTTCACCTTTTGCAACCTGATGCACAATCTCATCTTTCAAATATCCATTCCCTGAAATAATATGTTCCAAGTAACAACATTTACTCAATGGTTTTATTTAATTAAGTCTCAGCATGATGTCTAAGGTACTGCAAACCCATCACTGTCTTGTTTTTTTCATTGCAGATATAGATTCATCTGCATGAAGAGAGTCTACCTGGCAGTACATGTGGCAGAGGAAGAGAAAACAAGAAGGGCACTGTTAGGGTATAAGTGTAAGGAGGATCAAATTTCTTTTACTACATTCAGTTCCATGGGCAACTTTTCCTTTATGTTCCCCCCATCTGCCTGCCTTGCAGGTGAACTTACAGAACATCTAAAATTCATTTTCAAACGGACATATATTTGCCCTGTGTCTTTTATCTCCCTAAAGTTCCTGATGCACAGGTTAAGTTATAGTGCCTGCAAAAGAAACCATAATTTATTTAATCAAATATGCATGTACATGCATACTCCATTTCATTTAGCTATAAGTTTTACAGAAAGATATAGTTGAGAATCCTTTGGGTGACTTACATTGGCATAACTTTGAGTTATATCAGCCTGAGTACTTTCTCTGGCATTGTATAAGGAGGTATCCTATGTCTTCTTACACAATGTTCTTGTATGCAGTGCAGCGGCAGTTGGAAGGCTCCCAAGCACACTTACACTCAAACCTGACCAGCAGCAGGGGTGCATTCATAGTCCAGCTCCTACTGAACAACCACGAAGAAGGAGTAGATATCACCCTTGCCTGATAGGGAGAAGGTTGCTCCTTCTTTCCTAGTTTTACAGCAGCAAACAGATGGCAACTGGGCACATTCACACAGCTAATCAGGTGCTGGGGCTGCTTGGCTGCCACTGCATAGCCAAGGAAGAAGGGCAACCGTTGTCATCTCAACCACTAACTTAAGTGCAATGGCAGAGTTTTATGTTCTTCCACTGGTCAAACAGGATCTGGGCCATCAAATGAAAGCTGTGGCAAACTCTGATGTTCAGTGGTCTGAATATCATCTAGAAATGGTAAATCACTTGTCAATCCATGCCATTCTAGGTAGAGAAGAACTCATCCTCTGATTTCTTCATCTTCTCAATTCATTTTAGATTTCCCTGGCAGCATCCCACCTCTCTTCATTCCTTTATCTGACCTGTCTTGAAGTTACAAAAGATTTTTGCCTATGAAAGTATCTTGTCCCATGTGGCTCCTATTGCCTTAGCTGGTCTGATGTCACAGCAGTATCCTTGGCCAAGAGAGCTCATTGCCATGAAAGGCAATTTGAATTCCAAGGTCAAAATGCGTAACCCTTGGCAGATGAAACCATCTGTAGGACATCTTATTCAGGTAATATCTTGCTCGATATGCATTTTAGAGACTTTTAATGGAAACAAATGTAGGATGGCATTGTATGATTTGTGATCATGCATCATGACATGAGGAATGCCAGAGTTTAAAGGCAGGCCTTCACAGAAATGTATAAAAATAGTAATTACTGGAGTGTGTGAAGGGTGTGTAATAAAAGTAATAAAATAATAGGAAAGTAAAATTAAAAAGTACTATGTGCTCATAAGAGGGGTGGGATAAAATTCAATGTAGGCAACAAAATGCCAAATACCTGCCAATGGAGGGAAAAGCTAATGCTGTCATTTTGTATGTAGACTTCATAATAGTTCACACACTTGTTTTCTCCAAGTTTCTGATTACCTCAAACACTTCATACTGAGAAAAAGAAGGATTATGCCTCAATTCAAGAAAAGAACTTTGATGCCTTAAACAATTAAACCCTGTCATAGAAAGTCTGCTTTCAGCTAAATAAGGCTTTCAGCCGAGCAGTATTCAATGGCCTCACAGGAACCTTTTAGATGTTACAATATACAGAACACACACTGGCTGTAAATACTGTAGGAATGTGTGGTATCTATCTCAAGTAGAGTGCAGCAGAGCTAGTGCAATATAAGCTTGTGGAAGAAAACAGGAGAAAAATACTCAGGATGCTTTTGTAAGGTTAAAAATAAAAACTTACAGTCATTGTTTCAGGACATCTATCTTGAGATAGGAAAGGAGATGGACAAAAAAGATTTCCTAAATTTCAGGTGAAATGCTGCTAAAAGCTGGCTCTCATAAGTGCATATATAAGCCATCCTGACGCAGGAACTTCATGGATGCTCCGTTCCCAAACAAAGAAAGACAAAAGGACTAACTAACTTTTGGAAGAAGCAGAGAGTGACCTTTGCAGGCAAGAAGGAAGTAAAAGGGCTTGTAGACATTGATCAAAGAAAGAAACAAATAGGTGAAACTAAAGGGCAGGCATACTCTCTAGAATTCCCTCACGTTAATTACTTTATACAGGGATTGATGCCTTTTTGCTGCCAACTAATACACACACATATACCAATTCTGTAATGGTTTACTGCCAAAAATATTTCCAACCAAACATTCTTGGATGATATCCTGAAATGTGCTTCACATTCTCCTGGGATCCCAAGTAAGACGTATGTTTATGTGTTTTGACAGAACTATCTACTCTAATCCCCAGGATGGCCAGAACTAGAGTGTGATGAAAACCAGTATGAATTTCTATTCCAATATTAGGTTAGTTAGAAGCAGAAAGAAGGAATCAAAACAAAATTTACAGACACATATGCATGCCTATAAATCAGGAAGTTCCATTCTTATTATTCTTATTATCTTGCCAGTTCTACAAAACTGTAGGTTCTCTCTCTCTCTCCCTCTCTCATTCTCTCCCCCTTCTCTTCTCTTCCCCTGTCATTCCATGAACATCATCATCAAGGAGAGCTATAAGGAGAGCTAAGTCACACAGAGGAGAGCCAGTGTGGTGTAGTGGTTTGAGTGTTAGACTATGACCCTGGAGACCAGGGTTTGATTCTCCATTCAGCCATGGAAACCCATTGGGTGACCTTGGGCACATCAATACACTCTTTGGCCCAGAAAATTCTGTGATATGTTCACCTTAGGGTCACCATAAGTCAGAACAACTTGAAGGCACACAACAACAACAATAACAACAGGTCATGTAAGGCTTTGAAAGTTAAACCAAAAAGCTTGTACTGACTCCTAAAAAGAATAGTCAACCAAAGAAGTGACATGAAAAGTGGGATAACATGATCAAAATGTCAGGAGAAAAAAATATGGAAACCAAGAGGCTAAGATGAGATGATGGAAAACCAGTCAGTAGACAACTACAGAAATCAAGGTGAGAAATGACCAAGGCATGAACTAAGGTTTTGGCAGAGGAAACAGGTAGGAAAGGTCTGATTTTTGCAATATTATGAGACTACAGCCTCAACATGAGGAACAAAAGACAAAGAACAATGAAAAATAAAACCAAAACTATATGCTTCCTTCACAGGATAAATGGGAATGTTAAGAACAGTGATTGAGAATGTATGTTGTAAAGAAGGGTTTGGAGGAAAAATAAATAGTTCTGTCTTTTGCCATGTTAAGTTTTAGGTGACAATAAAGCATCCATAATGAGTTGAAAGACATACGATGTCCAGTATCAGAAGGAAGTTCTGGAGTGGAGAAATACAGCTAAATATGAATGAATGAGATTACCCAAAGGTAATGTGTAATGAGAAAACAACAAAGAGCCCAGAACAGAACCATGTAGAACCCTGACTGAAAGGAGAAAAGAAGAAGATGTATGACCTCTAGCCACCACAGTAAATGACTGACCTAAGAGATAAGATATGAACCAGCTAAGGATTGAATCAGTAACCCATAGGCCTCAAAGAGAATTCAACAGAAGATCATGATCGACTATGTGAGAGGATGCAGAAAGACAAAGTTTGTTTGTTTGTTTGTTTGTTGTTTTTGGATTTATACCTCACCTTTTCCTCAGGATGGGATCCAACATGGCTTCCAAAAGTTCAAAACAAGATTAAAATTTCATTTTGCAAAGTTAAAAAAAGATTAAACAACAATATATTAAAAAACGATGATTAAAACAGCTAAAAGCACATTTAAAACATACAATAATAGTTAAAAATAAAATAAAATGTGTGTAGCACACCACTTCATGCATACTATTGCTGTGTAATTAACAGCTCAAACATCTGTTCAAATAAAAAGTCTTCATCTACCAACAGTAAGAAAGCAGGGAGGGGGCCAACTGTGCTCTCCCATGTTCTCACCAAGTGTGCCTGTGAAGGAAGTAGAACAAAAAAAAAAAAACCCTTCAGATCTTAAAGTTCACACTGGCTTTTATTTTTAGGGAGATAAGGTCTTTCAGATAGTCTGAACCAAGGTGGTATAGGGTTTTAAAGATCAAAACCAGCCCTTTGAATTGTACATAGACATAAACTGGCAGCCAGTGAAATTGTTTCTATGGCAGAGGATGTCACATGATCCCTGCAAGCAGCATCAGTCGACAGCATGGCTGCAGAATTTTGACCCCAAAACTTTGGATGATCTCTCCCAGAAGTTTTATGTAAATATTAAACAGTGTGAAGAACAGAAGTGAGCCCTTACAGATACTATAGGCCAGTGGCCATGTTACCCTGCTTGCTGGGGGTCCCTTAGGGAATTCCCAACACCTGTCAAAATTATCACTTGTGGGGAAAATTAGCTATGAACACTGCTGTAGCAATGCAAAGAGGGCAGGGTAATTAAGGATCTTGAGCCCAGCATTTACGGAGTTGGATCACAGAGAATCAGGCTAGCTGTTCAAATTTAAGTATTTTATTGAAAAAGATGTCAAAATCCATACAGTCACTCTTGTTGCACTCACTCACACAATCATACAAGATGCTATACAAATTAGAAAGAGGTGAAAACTAAGAGAGAGAGAGAGAGAGAGATAGGGGTTTGGGGTAATACTGTACCAAACCAGAAATCTTCAGATGGGAAAAGTCAAACAGGGAGCCCAGCTTAGCCTAAGGGAAGGACTGAGGGGAGCTTTTGACTGGCAGATGGACTGCTTCCAAGTCGGGGAGAACTCTGAAATGGAGGAGAAAAAGGGTTCTAGTTATAGGGCTGAACATGTCCTGGGGACCAGGTGGCTGCATTTTTATGAAGATGGATCTCAGCTTTGTAGTTCAAAGAAAATACAGCCAGGCATCCTTGTAGTTTTCTACAAGATGACTATCTCATCCAAGGATGCATGCCTCCAAGATGTAACATTCCTGGCTGTTTGAAATGTTAATTTGATCCCAGAGACCTGTTGTCTCCTGTTGGTGCTATTATTGCTGAAAATCCATTTAAATGATCTGTGTGAACCACTTCTGAGATTCACCTAGGATTCATAACAGAAAACAGGGCTACCCTTTGATCTATATCCATAGCTCTGCTTGTCTACGTGTCCTTCCAGTAGATCTCTATGGCTCACTATGTTTGATATAAAATAATTATGCTCCTCAGGACATAGTATATAGGTGTGGTAACAGCCAGGATGCTGAATAGGCATTCCCCAGCACCACCTTCTAGATAAGGCCTAAATATAGACCTTTTGATTTGGTCTGAAGGAGATTATCTGTGATCTTCATAAGAGCTGTCTCCCTTGAGTGCAAAGAGCAAAATTCAGATGGAAAAGGCTCCATTACAAAAATTTGAGGACGAAATTGAGGCAATGTGCATAAAAAGCATGTTAAAAACTTTCAAGAGAAAAGGCAACAGTGAAACAGGACAATAGTTACAAATAAACATAGATATATTGCTCCTTTTTTTCTCTTTAGTTCCCATATTTACTTGGGGGAAAGAATCTTGTATCCCAAACTTCTTTTAGTATGAGAGACAACTGATCCTTGGTTATTTTGCATGCATGTAAAGAATATGTACATGTATATACATATTCTTAAATTTTGCTTCAGGTAACTTAGAACTGTTCTGGGTAATTTCAAGATGGTATACAATAAAATGTATGGAGTTTCCACACACAGACACAGACACACACACTTTCCAAAGCTTGTGCTTGGTATTTATTACTTACTATCTCAGTTTTTTCAAAGGGATGGCCAAATGGAGTTCCAGTTTATCTTATACCTTCTCAAAATTTCAGTGGCAGAACTTAGAGAGAGTGTGTGGGGGGTTGGAGGGCTACAGCATGAGGGGCATGGCCACTGTGTGTGGGGTTGTGGCTTCAGTGTGTGGGGCATGGCCAGAGCATGTGGAGGTATGGCCAGGGTGCAGGGGACGTGGTACAGGCAGGGATGCCCCTAAAACATTGGACACCCCTCCGTCCCTACGTGACTGCAAAATCTCTTTTCTGATATAATAGGTTGGTAGAGCCAGCACAGTGTAATGGTTTGAGCTTTGGACTATGACCCTGGAAATTAGGGTTCAATTTCTTGCTTGGCCATGGAAACTCACTGGATGACCTTAGGGGCAGGTTCACCTGAGAGCTGCCGTAAGTTGAAAACAACTTGAAGGCACAATGTTCCTAAGAACTGGGTCAGATCTAGAGTTGTATTATTTGACAGGAATACTGAGACTGAGTGCATTCATACATCTTGGAGATTTAAAGTTTCGATCTATGGTGACCACTGTTCAGAGAATACAGTGATTTGACCCAACTGCAGACATTTAATTTGAGATTAGCCCCAATGGGCATCTCACTAAATCCACACAATTCCCATTCATCATCCAATAGGAAGCATTATTCCCAGTATGGAGAGGATTGTATTGTACTTGCCTGTCATGTTGTGTCAAGAAAAAGAGAATCAAAAACTCTTAATTTAACACCACTGTTAAACAGGGGTTCAAAGTCATTCTCAAAGTTCTATGGCTGCATGGGTGAAATCTGCCCATTTTTCTTTCTCCTACATTTGAATTATTTTAATCTTAAACTCTTTGTCTCAAATGTATAAAAAGTTGTGAATGTTAGGGGATTTGTTATAGAAAGCAGCAAAGAAAATTCTCACCCAGCCAGACTCCTCTCTAGAATTTTCTCCACCGGAGAAGCCCTGCAGTGTCCACAACCTAGATTTTACAAAATGTGGTTAGCCAGTTAATTTATGGAGCAGATCTCACTGTAAATGAGCAACTGGATAAAATTAAAGTGTTATTAAAATATTTTGCTTATAAATAGGAATCTAAAGAATGCTTGAAAATTTAGTGGTTTTGAATGTTGAACTACAACGAGGGTTGTAATCCCCACTCAGTCATGGAAACTCCCTGGTGACTTTAGGTAAATAACATTCTCTCAGCCTCAGAGGAAGGCCAGGACAAACCCCCTATGAACAATTTTTGCCAAGAAAATTCTGTAATAGTTTCACCTGACGGCTGCCATAAGTCAGAAATGACTTGAAGGCACATTGGAACAAAAACATATAGAGACACCTCAGTGGAAAAAAGGGAACAGGTGTGAGTTTCTGTACATGTCAGGACTTTCTTTTTCCACAAAATATGCTTGTGCTAAAGCACAAAACTGGCTTTCTAAATGAAAACAGTTATTTTTGCACAGGAAACACTCTTTCAACAGAAGGACACTCTCGAGTGCTTGGAAAGGTGAGCGAGGGTATATTTATGTTACCATACATTTCAGGAGGATTTCTGTATTATTTTGCAGCACAAATGGGTCAAAAATTGTTCCTAGGTTTTTAACAGTTTGAGGGATTTGGGGACTGGTGGGGTTATCAGAGGCTACAAATGTGGGGTCCAAGGTCTGCATGCAACCTGTGTTTATGAATATACCCACACTCTTGTTTTATGCAGTACATAATTAAACTATGAAATTCGCTGGCATCTTGGCCAGCTTAAGAATGATTAGATAAATTCATGGAGATGCAAGTTTGTAGTCAGAATAGGTGTAGAGCACTTACAGGCCCTTTTCACACCTTACCATTTTCCAGCGTCAGTGCGTGGGGATCACGCAAGAAGCCTCTTCCGAGAGGCACTCGCATCCCCTCTGCTTCTTCCATGCTGGCCGGAAGGAAACATGAGTGCTCCTCCCCTTCCTTCCACAGCGCAGCCAGGTACTTTCCCAGGCTGCACTGGGGGAGGAAGCATGATGACCGCACCTCCAGAGCCTTGACACACAAGGTAAGTGCATGTGGGACCCGGGAGGGATGCACAATTGTGCATCATTTTCAGCAACAAGCAGAAAATGATATAATGTGTGATCATCACCTACTGGCCTCAGGAGCATCACATGATTGCGAGGACGTCATGTGAAACAGTCCTCGCAATCGCGCGAAGCTCCTGAGGCCATTTCACAATGTGACTGGTGTGCAAAAAGGGCCTCAGTATCAGAAGCAATGTGCCCCTATGTGTTAGCTTCTGGACAGCAGGAAATGGAAAGTACTGTAGATTTTCCATAAACAACTGGTTGGCCATGGTGTGAACAGAACGCTGGGTTAGATAGATGTTTTGTCTCATCCAGAATGGTTCTTCTGTTCTTATGTGGAGCAGCCAGGTCTGTAAATATTTGGCTCTACCAAATAAGGCACAATCATGTTGCAGAAAATGATGAGGAGCTACATAATCACTCCTGGCATTACCTCCTAAATATCATATCAATCAGTTATTTCTGGGATCTGTGTAGACAGCCCAATTACAAGCTGAGGAATCACACACCCAACACCCATTTCTGCTTGTAATTCATGTCATATCTTCTTCTTGTTATTGTGTTCCTTCAAGCAATTTCCAATTCATGACGACTCAATGGTGAACCTATCATGGGGTTTTCTTTCCTTTTCTTATTCAGAGGGGGGCTGACCTTGCCTTCCTCTAAGACTGAGAGAGTGTGACATGCCGAAGTGGCTTTCCATGGCTGAGCAGGGATTCAAACCCTGTCTTCAGAGTTGTAGTCCAGCACTCAAATCACATCAAACTGGCTTGCCCATTCCCTATCTTCCCAAGGCCTTCCACACAGCAATGTATTTTTATGCCTATATGGGCTGTGGTTGGACCTGAGCTGACTACATTTCAGTGGAAATTAAACATGGTATAGTTTTAAGAACTTTCCAATAGGTGATTTGCAACTCAGGTTCAAGGCAGCTGCTGTTCAGAATGAAACCTCACATTTTTACAGCCCATTCTCAGCAGTGTATTAATGCTAATTAAAGAAGCACAGATGGAGAATTTGGGCTTGGGCTGGTTTCAATCATTTGTGTCATTTTCAGTTGCTTGCCAGCATTATACCTGCCATGTTATCTGCATATGCAAGAAGAATTTTGGGTTGTGCCATTTAATTTTTTTTTCTTTTCAAAAAGGCAAATCTCATGTTACTCTGATCTGATCATCTTTTTTTATCTGGATGAAATCACCCAAGCATTTTGATGCAAAAATAGAGAATTTTAAATACGCTCAGCTTGTGTTTACTTTCAATGCCACATGAGTTTATAAATAATCCAAAAGAACAAAAAGCAGAAGTCTGGCCTGTGGAATCTAAATGTAAAGAACGAACTGGTTTCAAAAAATGGACAAAACACAGCTAACTACTGGATACCTCTTCAAACAGTTTTCACAATACAAGTAAGCAAATGCAATAGTACTTTTTTATTAAATGAACAGCAGGATGCAAGACATGCCAGCCTCAAAGTATGGCCAGCATTCTGTTCTGTAGTTATGAGTTTGGAAACTGAACTTATGATTTTGTAACTTTTAGGATTCACATTTATGATAATTAATGACCAAATCCGATCCAGAAACTTACCTGTTTCAGACAAGCAGCACCCCAGCTGAAGGATTTCTGAGGTGTTAAGGATTGTGGGAAATGACATTTCCAGCACCCTGTCATTTGTGGGGTGCACTGAGAGAAGCAGTTGTTGTAGGATCCTGAGGGGTCTCTCCAGCTCCCTGTTTTCAATGTACTTCATGATCAGGTGAGTGCTACAAATGTAATTTACCAGCTCCCCAATCTGCAGTGCCCCAGAAACTCTTCCGTATGAATGCTGCCTTGCTGAAAAGTTAGATTTGTGGGTGAATGTCATCATCAGACACCCACTACAACTACATAATTGTATTTGCATCTGATGATGCAATCCCATAAGTGGAAAAGTGTTATAGATTGTATCAGCAGATGTAAATACAATTACATAGTTGTAGTGATGTCTGATGATGACATTCCCTCGCAAACCTAACTTTTCAGCAAGGCAGCATTCAAACTGATTTCCAAAGCCTCAGAAATATTTCAACTGGGGCACTGTGAGACACAGGGTAGCTTGGGGATGGACGTTGTCAATCCTAACCATGATGACAGATCTCCATCCTTATCAAAGTTACAGAGACAATGCAGTATCTCAGCCAGTCATTTTTAGACAAGAAACTCATTTTGTATGCAAACAGAGTTGCTTTGAACTAAGCACACTAACATTTCAGTCCTATGCCGGGTATAAATCCCTTTCAATTCTCTGACTCTTGCTTCTATATAATTTTTACTATATATATTTCTACTTTGACTTCTGAGTACTGATGCAAAGAATATCCAACAATGTGTGGAAAAATGGTTGAAAATGTGTTTCCTGAACATTGGAAAACCCTAATGAGAAGAATTCTGAACTGATTAGAATCTTCTCCATTTGGGACTGCAAATTTCTCATGTGGTATTTTTGCACAGAAAATAGACTTTTCTGCTCAAAAAATAACGTGATTATATTATTTGAAGAAACATTGTTTTCTGGACAGGAAATGCTGTTTTCCGTACAACTTTTTTCAGAGTAAGTCCTCAACAGCAAACATTGCACAATTCTCAAAAACTTTCTTGGAATTGCCAAAATTGCTCACTGCTTCCATTAAGAACAACATTAGTGAAGAACTACATCCCAAATTCCGTGTGCATATTTGTGAGTGATATACATATTTTATAGTAATTGTATTGTAAATGCTAAACCAGTGCTGAGTCCAGAAGGGACAGAGTTGTCCAGCCAAAAGGAAAAGAAGAGTAAGCAATTACTACCCTTGTGTGGTTGTTCAATTTTAACAAGAAGCATCTGCGTAAGCAAAGTTAGGAAGGAGCTTAGTAGAATATCCTGCTTATCCCAAGTACCTGACTGTATTCCTTTCACAAGGAAGTTTTTTTGTTATTATTATTGTTCAGTTATGTTGTACCCTATTTTACGGAGCATTGCTATGACCTGAGATATTTGAAGTGACCCAATTAAAAGTATCTTATCCTTTTTAAAAAAATAAAATAAAAATCCTCAGACAGAAGTTTTCAGATTGGGTTACCAGTAATTTCCATAAGTTACTGGGAAGTTTATTGATGCTTTCAATATACTTGATGGAAACAAATCACTTTAGTTATAATTACATTTTCAGTGTATATCCTCCTGTCAGATGTGACAGGAGACGTGAAAGCAGCCAAGATACTAATTTAATGTCTCAGTCTGTGTGATAGTTTATGATATGTTTGAGTATAATTTAATCTGGCTTCTATTATTGTTAATCAGACTGCTGGGTAAATATTTTGATAGAAGCAACTAAAAGGTTGTAACCACCAAGCCCCACTCTGTAATGCTTCTTCCTGATGGTAACACTTTTGCTGACTCATCAAATAGTTACTCATTGGCTAAGAAACACTCCAAATGTGACAGCTGATAAATGCTGTGGACCAGAAGTTCTCAGACTTTATCATACTGATAAAAAGTGGTTGAACCCTGCCTGGCATAACAGGGCGGTTGTGATCAGCTGGAAGGAAACTGTTATAGGCCCCTTGGATGCTTTCAAGAAAGGACAGCTTGGGTTCCTCCACATGTTGGTAAATGCAAACTCCCTTCATCCTTCATCATCAGCTATGGTGGCTAAGGCTGATGTGAGTTCCCATTAAGTGCCATAAATCCCCCCCTCCATTTCAAAGGTAAGGTCTGCATAATAGAAATTAGAAGCAGGGAGGTTTCAAGCTGCTCACTTCAGTCAGCTTGATAACTGTCAACCTGTCTGCATATGTTTGTGAGAGAG
>CAOLHI010005369.1:0-71334 GCA_948474755.1 Ctenosaura bakeri
GATCACTAAAAGTCAACATGGGTTTCTCAAAAATAAGTCATGCCAGATTCATCTCCTCCCTCTTTATTTTTTTTTGATAGTTACAAAGGTTCTACATGAAAGGTACGGTGTGGATGTAGCATATCTTCATTTCAGCAGGGCCTTCAATGAGTTCCCCCATGATATTCTTGCAAAGAAGCTAATAAATGTCTGAGCTACACAAGACTTCTATTACTGCTTCTGTGATCCAAGCATGGTAGCTTTGTGGATGGATTACTGCAATGGCATTTATGCAAGATGCCCATATGATTCTTCTGGAAGCTGTAGATAATACAGGATGTAACAGTGAGGCTGCTCACTGTAATCATCATATTAAAAACAATCCAACTCGCACTAATGCTGACTTCATTTTTGTATCAAGTCAAGAGTTGGCTATTCGTCCACACTTACTGATCATGTATTTATTTTGATTTAATATTTGTGATTTATTTGTTGGATCGTGAATTATTTGGCTGATTTATAATCTTGTGTTGCTTTTATCCCAACCTGGGTTCCATTGACAAAGCTGTTATGTGCCCACCAGGTGACTCCAACTTACTCAACTCTATCATAGGGCTTTGTTCACATGATTTATTCAGAGATGGTTTGCTATTGCCTTCCTCTAAGACAGACCACAACAAGCCTAAAGTGACCCAGTGGATTTCCAAGACTGACTGGGGGATTCAGACTATGGTCTCCCAGAGTCTCAAGCCAACATTGAAACCACTACAGAACTGACAAAATATTGTTTTAAAATATTTAATAAAGAAGTAGTTCAACAACATCTGGAGGACCATACATTCCTTTATTGCTGCCCCCTTGTTTTTCTATTGTTTCTTCCATTGCTTTTTTTAACCATAGAAAATCAATAGAGGGGGAAAAAACACAATATAGCTGCACAGTAACTTCTAACTGCTAACTTAAAGTGCCTTCATCTGGCAATGCCTTAATTTCTTAGTTAAGTTCAAGTACACTGTGTAACTGCATACTGTTTTATCTGATTCATTACTAAATTCAATATATAACAATAATAATCTAAGACTTACTCTTGGATTTTTTACAAATCAATCCCTTACTGGGATAATAGCAGCCTTCACCATGCCATTCCCCATTATGGACATTCATGAAAATGCACTACTGTAGAAAAATAATTTATTGCCACAATGGTTATAAGTTCTATTATAACCATCAGGTGGTCCATTCTTCCAGTTCACAAAATCCACTTCCATTTTATCTTCCCATATCCATTCTCCTAATTATACAAAGAAATGACCAAAAACAGAAAGAACAGCATGGTGATTGTAAATGGATACAGAAATACATTTTAAAAATACACATTGACCTTTTTCCTCTCAAGCTTTTTCACTGGAGGGGAAAGTGTCAGTGCCTGTGATCATATGTGTGTTCTTATGTATTTGTGTGTGTGAGAGAGGGACACATGAATTGATTTGTTTCCTCATTTCCTTTGGAAAAAAAATCTCAAAAATGCTGGGTTTTGTTCTTGTACAAACCCTGTTTTATTTCTGATATCCAAACAATGTTTTGCTTATGTTGAAATACTTCCAGTAAAGCCCCTAGTACTACTGATTTTTAAAAAATTTCCACTATTGGAAAATACTGTAACTATAACTCCTGAACTATAATTTTCAAAAGCTTAGTGGTAATTGGTGGAAATTTTTGAAATGTTGCATGGAACTGGATGTGATACATTATTAGAGGAAGAGAAAAGATGAAGAACATAAGGAAGGGAAGGAAACCTGAGATTTTTCAAGAAAGAACTAGATGCAGGAACAAGAAAACAATAAAAAATAGTATGCAGGTGTAATCAAAAAACAAAGTGGAAACTCTTAATACTGACACCTTGAGGCAGTTTGGTTGGCCCTAAATCTCCTGGTCAAACTTTCCGCATTTCCGCACTATGCTGTTATAGTGCTATTATTCCACTTTCAACCTCCTATGGAATCCTGGGGTTTGCAGTTTAGGAGGGGCCTTTAGAATTCTCAGTCAAAGAGCTCTTTGGCCTCAGGAAACTACAAGCCCCAGAATTCCACAGGAGGTTGAAAGTGGAATAACAGCACTATAACAGTGCAGTGCAGAAATGAGATTTGAGTACACCAATAAACACACAGTGGTGTGGAATTACTAGGGAACTTTATATTAGAATCTTTAGAGACAACTTTCTATCTATTGTTCCTAATGTATTCCTTTCACTAACATACACATTCTATTTCATACTTCTCTTATTTGAAAATTATTTTGCCGGACAGCTAATTTATATGGCTTGTTTGTTTGTTTGTTTGTATAAAGGATGGCCCTACTTTCTTCATGAAAAATTCTTTGTGTAAAGAGATGCAGCTTCAAAATCTAGACTGTTATTCATTTAATCTAAAACTTCTCTTTCCAAGTGTCCTGTTTTGGAAAAATCACAATGAAAACAGTGGATTAATATCTTAACTTGCTGTAGAGAATTTCTGGTAATGTTGTATCTTTCAACTAGTGAAGCAGCAGATGGTAAAAGAAATTTGCTTTTAGATTTACACGTTCTACTAAAAATAAATCTGAGAAAACAGACCTTTCAAATAGTCCAGTTGTTTCATGCTCACTTAAGAGTTAATCCATATAAAACTTAATAGGACTCCAAAGTAAATGTGCACAGAATTATCCAGGTTCAGTTGGTAAGCTATTTTCTGGTCACAATCAAGGCTCTTTCCACACCAGGCAATTAGAACGGGGCAGTGCATCCTCTCATGGAGGTTGTCTGCACCTTGGAGAGGACTAGGAGCGGACTACTTACTGGAGATCTGCACCTCAGTCCGCTCCAAAACGACCCCAAGTGGTCCTCCAGTGTGTTTTTGAAAGACCAGAAAAAATAGGTCTTTATTTTCCTAGAATGCGCCATTGCGTTCCTGCTCCCTTGTACAGATTCGCAGGCTTGCACCAATGCGAGCCTGCAATCTGCAGAGGGTGGGCTTTAGGCGTGGTGTGCTTCAGTGGTTCGTCGGGACCCACGACCAATCGGAAGCCGCCATTTTGGAAGCCGGAAGCTGCCATTTTGGAAGCTGAAGCAGTGCGGATCTACAGACCTCACACTGCTCTGATTCACCCTGGACCAAGGAGGAGGCCTGCAGAAAGGCTTCAGGGACAGTCCACATTGCTTCAGACCCCAGAAGAAGCAGTAGGTAACAGCACAGAGCGATTCCCTCACCTCGTGCGGAAAGAAACTACTAACATCATTAGTTTGCTCAGATAGAAAAAATGTCCCAAACAAAGAGCCCTGGTGGCGCAGTGTTTAAATGCTGGTACTGCAGCCACAACATTGTGAGAACTGCAATTGGCAAGGGTGTGTCCAGACCTGAAAGTCAAGAAATGTGGCAAATTCCTTGACTGCTCAGTCTGCAAAAAGGCCAAGGTAAAGTCCTTTCTGGTACCAAGACAAGCAAAAGCACCATCCAGAGGCCCTTCCAGGTGGTACATGGTGACCTAGCTGGACCATTTCCTGAGAGCAAGGGACAGTCCAAGTATATTTTTGTGTTGGTGGACTGAGAACAAAGGATGAGGCTTTTGAGTATTTCAGAGATTGGGTTAATATGCACAGCTATGGAAGCATGCCTAGCAGCAGAGAACACCATTGGCAGCACAAGCACTAAGCCAGTAACACTCACCAACTCCAAGTTGCAGTCTTCCAATATGGAGGCTCTTTTATTCTTTGTTACAACATATATACAATATTTACAATGTCCAGATGGCAATCCAACATATCAAGCTTACTCTCTCCAGCAGACACACACTTCAAACAATGTGTGCAGTGTTGGCTGGGATTGTGCTATCTTTATACAGACACCTAGCCAATCCTGGCCAACCCTTGTATTGTCTGCACCTGGTGCTCATCAGCCTGACTCAGCACAAACTCAGGTTGAGTCACATTCCTTTCCCCAGGTGCACTTTTTTTATATATTTTATTTTTTATTTAAACACATCTTTGATAACCAAACAAATAAACAAACACAATAACAAAACTATATACTACAATACAATATAATAAGACAATACACTAACATATAACATCCACCCCCTCCCTTTCCCCCCTTGCCAAAACTCAGGTTCCATTGCTTCGTTTATCTATAACAAACCTTCATCTCTTCTTTTACATTATTCAAAAAGAAAACTGTTTCACTTTCTTATTTCCTCTTTTGCTTCCTTATTCCCCTTTTATTTATTCTTTTATACATTTTCCTCTCCTACCTTCTTGATCCATCAAGTTTCTATAGATATTCAGAACTTCTCATATGTTTAAAAAGCTAATAGCTTTTTTCCCCCAACAAGCTTCCCATATCGGACCAACCATTTTCCATTCTTCTCTCGTTTTATTTTTCATATTATCTTCCAGAGATTCCAACACAATGTCTGCCTCAGCCATCTCATATAGTTTTAACAGCCAGTCTTCTAATCTAGGAGGGCACTTTGTTTTCCAAACCTGGGCATAACAGATTCTAGCTGCTGTTATCATATATAAAAGTATCTTTTTTTGTGATTTGTCTAATTGCAGTTCCTCGATCATATTTAATAAATAGATTTGTGGTGACCTTTTAAATTTACGTCTGAGCACTTTCTAAATTATTATGTACTAATTCCCAGAAACTTTTTGCAGCCTTACAGCACCACCATATGTGATAGAATGTACCCCTCTGATCACACTTCCAACATGTATCTTTTGAGTTTTTGTACATCTTTGTGATTTGTATTGGGGTTATGTACCATCTATGCAATATCTTGTAATAATTTTCTCTTAAGCTTACTGGCTTTATTAGTTTCCAGGTGGTCTTCCATGCCTTTTCCCATTGTTCCATCATTATAATTTGATTAATGTCTTGGGCCCTGTGAAATTCATGGGGTTGCCTTAAGTCAACAGGCAACTTGAAGGTACAAATACACACACACAAAGCTTTAGGCCACTGATACTTCTTAAAATGCAGATTAAACAGCAGGTGATAGTTTTGAGGCCACACATGCACAGTGAATTGAGACATAAATGATCCTGTGGGAAGGGCATAGTGATGGTAGTGCTTGCCCTGCTTGCAAAAACAATAACAGGAAATAAAAGATTGGTGCTAAATATTAACCAGATATTAATGCAGGTATTTTCCTGTGCAGATAGTTAATATATTGTTAAAATGGCTCAGTGCAATTACTTTGTCCCCTGGATCCTCTTAGGACCTGAGAATACCCCAGGCACAGAAGTCTGAAGAAACCTCAGAGGGAAGGAAACAGATGCCAACCTTCTGCACTGGACTATATAGTGTAAATTTCCACACACACAGTTATGTGATGATTGGGCAATGCAACTGTTGCATTGAATGGCAGGGTTGCATAACAGATTGTGCAACAACCAAATATGCAGGAAGCAAAAACTGGGGGGGGCTCCATATAAAATAAGCAGACATATCAGGAGACTCATTTCAAGGTGCTCAATGAATGAATAATTTATTGATAAAAAGCCCAACATGGTTCAGGCTGTATATGCTCTCAGAGATCTTCTTTGGTGCTATATAAAATCATAAAAAGAGACAATGCATAAATACATAATAAAGAAATGCATAATTTTACAATGTATGAAATCATTATTACATTTGTTTTACGCTGCCAGTGATCTATACATACTTATTTGAAATTTAGCTGCATGTATTTCTGGAGTTGAAACTCTCACACTATTTATTGACAAAAAGAAGAAACGTGAACTAAGGCAGAAGGTTTTCTCTCTCTCTTTCTCTCTCCCTTTTTATGTCAGCAGATTGTCAGGGAAAAAATAGGGTGGCTAGATAACTTTCAAGGAACTATAACCTGAGTTTGCGTGGGTAGGGGCGATGGGGCTTAGAATAAAACAACACACCAAAATTGGGTAACAAAGGCCACAACTTTATTGGCTACAACATACAATAGGTTGCCCAAAATATGGGTCTGGATCCTAGCATCAATCAGCCTGCTGCTGACCGATGTACCCAAGCTTCTGAGCTGGTGCCGGAATCACTAATGGCTGCCAGGGGATCCCACCGCTGGAACCCCTTGTCATCAGGAAGTGCAAGCAAGGCATGTCCCCCGAACCAGACATGCCTGCCACTGCCTTGCACCCCCTTTCAAACCGCAAGGGGCCAAAGAACCTTGCCCAAAGGTGATTGGCCCTGATCCACCTGGATCCAAGACCCATGTGACTGCCAATAAGTTGTGACAGAGAAGCAACAGAACAAAACCATAAGATCAATACACAATACCAAACACAACAAGTGAACAGCCATAGCAAACTACAAAGTGAGGGTGGGTGGGAAGCCACGTGGAAGCTGGAGTGCTGGCCTCCCAGGCGGTAGACAGGTAAGGCAAACCCCTATAGCCGCTCACTCGGCCGTGGCAGCCAATCAGAGCACAGCGGGTGCGCTCCAATTGGCCGCTGCCTTGCTGGCATCCGGGTCACCCCACACAGCCCTCCCTCCCCAGAAATCGCCTGCCCCTCTGGCCTGCAAGAGGCCAGAAGGGGCCTCCATCTTCCTGCCACTCATGCTCCACTCCGCAAATGGCACCGCCGGATGAGTCCGGTGGTGCGCTTCCCTTCCCCAAGGATAAACTGTATTCTGAACATCACATGTACACATTTACACCCATATGTTCTGATTGCTTTTAAGTACAATTCATATGCTTAGTTATGAGTTTAAGTGATAGCCAGCATGGTGTAGTGGCTTGAGCGTTGGACAACTCTGGAAATGAGGGTTTGAGTCCTTGCTTGGCCATTGAAACCCGCTGGGTGACCTTGGAGAAGTCACACTTTCTCAGCCTTAAGGTAAGGCAAGGCAAACCAAGAAAATCCCATTATATGTTTGCCTTACTATTGCCATAAGTTGGGAATGGCTTGAACGAACACAACACCAACAGTGACTTTAACTATGATTCATTCATGTGGCACATATAAGAGCAACTTTTTTTGGAATAGGAAAGAGACCCAGAAATATGTCCACAAGGTGTCACTCCTGTACTTCAACATACAGAGAAGTTACAAAAGTAGTTTAGTGGGGTAGTGAGTGCTTGTATATTTTTCTTCTTCGTTACAAAGCCACTTATGATATGGGCTTCATCAAGCAGGCACACATACTGAACAAGAATTCAATTCTTCTGATTTCCTTTGTTGTTTTTTTTAATTCTTCCTGATTTATTATCCCACTTACCATCATTCATTCATGCACTTGTCATTTCAGTGGTAGTATCCTTAGGGAAAGGAACTGTCTGAAAGCAACAAAAGGAAACAGTGAAACCAGTACTAATGTGCCTTCTGTTTCACCCTTGACTATGTGAAAAGCTTCAGAATGAAACGCATCAATGTGAAGAGGGTGTAAGACTATTGGGAAGGGGCAGAAATAGAAGACTCAGGGGAAGAAATAATCCTTTGTAACATTTAACGAAACACAGAGAAACATACAGCTTTAAGACTTTCATGGCAATACCTCAAAAGCAGGGCAGAGGCAGAGGCTCTATGCAAGCAGAAGCAGACTTCTGCACATATAGCATCATCAAGAACTCTCTATGAGATTAGGCATTGTGATGTGAGTTCTTTTTAAGAGAACTGTAACAAGATTGTTCTGCTTAATTTTTATAATCAAGTGATCTTTAGTTTGAAAATATTCTCTATAACACAGTCTTTCCCTAAACAGCCCTTCTGAAGTCAGAAGCTGTGAGCTTTGTTGTAAATCAGGATGGGGCTGCAAGCAACCCACAACCCACTGCGAGCTCCATGTCCTCCAACATTTGGGGGCCAAAACCTAAAATCAAAACAGGCTGTTTGAGTTGGATCAACGTCTCATCCAAGTCTGGAACTTGTGAAAAGATGGGAAAAGGTACCCAAATATAGCAAAATCACCAACAGTGTTGTCCCAGAGGTTTTCACATCCTGCTGCAGAAAATTAGTGCTTAAGCTGAATATTTTCCAAATGTTTACTTCCGTAGTGCAAGACTTTATCTTTCTGCTTAGATATCCATCTGATTGTGTTCAATAGGATTGCTGCAGAAACTTGTTAGTCTCCCTCCTTTTTGTCCACAAGAGATTCTGAGTTTTTCTTAAGGATAATCACATTGTCTTGATACAAAGAGTTGTCGAACCCAGCAATGGTCTGTGGTTGTCTCCTTCTTTTGTAGAAAACATAGGCTGTAATGCCTGCACCAGTGAGGATAGCAAGAACCATGATAACTGCCATCACAGTTGTGCCATGCGCTGATACAGGAACACCCACTATGGATGGAAAAACACATATACAAAGATTTAAATATATTATACTACGGGCAAATATTGAGTTCCCTTTTTATCACAGGAACCTTTCCAACCTCAAGGGCCAATTATAGCACTGGCAAGGGGGTCAGGAGTCCCAACCATCCCTATACAGATGCATCAGTGACCCTCCTTCCTCTCTGGGGAGTGAGATGCTTTACACCTGAAAAAAAGCAATCTGCAGGTGGAACGGGCAGCCTCTTCTTTATTCCTTCCCCCAGCAATATGAAGAAGAACAGCATCTTCCTTCACTACTAGCAGTCCTAGATAAAGGTAAGTCTGCATGCAAGTGGCATATAATATGATCAAGTATCATGGTCAGGCTAGAAAGAGAGGCTTCCACTTAAGGCCTCCGAGTCTGCAGTTTCATCTTGTGAGAACAAATGGCATGGCTAGTATCTGTGTAAAAGCACCCAGTATAAACAAACAGTTAGTTGATAACATGTTTGCGGGAAGGAAGTAGATGCAGAACAGAGGACATACAGGATCAGAACCTGAACGTGGACAGGAGTAGTTCTGGTACTGCCTAATTTGAAGCAGAATGTTCTCCTCTTTGTCATTTTTCTCATAAACCCTACACATTTTTTCCCATTAAACTTAAAACTCCATAGTTTCCCCAAGATCTAACTGCATTTCTTAACCCACACTTCCTGCATTTCATCCTCCCTCCCTGTATCAGGGCCCAAGCAGTGCACTGGGCCATATCAACCTGCCTGGATGCTTCATGAGCCTAATTGGTTCCCTGTTACTCCTAGCCAATGTAGGGAACAAAGAGGATAAGAAAGTAATGGGCATTAAGGTGTACAGAGATAGCCAATCATGGTTCTCACTATTCTGCAGATAATTCCAAGAACTAAAAGGTTCTCTTATTTTTGTTTAATTGGGGTGGATGCTATGATACTGCACCTCAGCTGTAGCTTCCTTTTAAGACTGATTTTTACAACAAACTGTTGAAGAACTGAAAGTAAGACTGAGAGGGAAAGAAACAGGGAAGGTCTGAATTTGTAACACAGATCCAGGAAGACTAGAACAGAAATAGCAATACCCAGAAGGTATGCAGTTGTCTTTACTTTTGGGAGGAAGGTGTGCCAGGACCCCTTTTTCAAACAGAAACATGACAGAGACTCTTTTTTTGGGGGGGGGGCATTGATGGTGGATGAGGAAGCTGCAGTTCCAGTTACAGACTAAGGGAATATCTGAAGAAGAGACTGAGGGAGGGAGAATGCTTTACTTCCAGATTACTTTACTTTATATTAGGGCAGAAGAACTGGGCAGAGGGGATAGTCAGAGGAATCCTGTACACACAGTCATGTTGTGACAGTGAATTCCGTGTGAATTATTCTGCAGAAGTATGCATAGGACTGTAGCCTTAGGAAGAAGAATTCTAGTTTCCAGACACTGTTCCCTTTTCCCTGTAATAGGCTGCTGTCCTTTCTCTTTCTTCTGAAATTCCCTGACCAGTAGGAGACTAGCTGTACCTGCCTCCATTGTGCCCCCCCCCCGCAGCTTCCAAAGCAAAGTCATGGTGAAACACAGGTTTCGTGAGTAATGAACTGGCAGGTAGAAGGTGGGCAGTTTAATGAAACAGCTCACATTTCCTGTCACAGAATTATTTCCAGTACAGGAAAGGAGACAGAATGGCAAGAATTCCCAAGTATCACTCTGCTAGAAAGCTGATTTTCTAAGTGTAGAATGGCAAGCTTGTCAAAGGCACCGGGTACCCAGGAAGCATGGGGGGCTGCTTAGCCTGGGACCCTCTTTATGAAAGCTGTGTTACGTCAGACCAGATGTTCCTTTTGGGGACAGAGAGTAGGAATTTTGCTGAAGAGGTTGAGAGAGGGGCTTACATTAGCAGGGTTTTTTGTTTTTGTTTTTGTTTTAAAGAGAGACTCCTTTTGCTTCCATTAAGGTATCAAAAGCACCAGAGCAGTCACGTAGGGAGGGGGCAGGGCGCAATGGGGGCGATTGCCCCCAGCAGCAATTTGCGGGGGGACATTCAGCCTTGTAGCCATGAACCATGGCCATGCCCTCGTGTGCTGTGGCCACGCCCCCACCCAGCTCCCCTCTACAGATTCGAAGCTCCTCCACTGCACCAAAGCTCCTTAAGGCAGCTGCCTGCTAGAGGTTGTTGGTTTTTTTCACCAGAAGTGCCTTGGATGTAGAGTCATTCCAGATCACACTTAGAGAATTGCAGCTACCAGTGTCCCACCTGCCATATCACTGCAGTCATAACTGACAGCTGCCTTTTTGTACCTGCGGCAATTGCCATTAAGAATAATAGCTCAGAAGAATTCTGAAATTTGCAAATGTTGGGGAAAAGAATATGATTACTTATAGCCACCATAAAGATTTCCACTGCCACCACTTCAATAGTGTAAAAAATATTTTCAAAAGCAACCCACATCATCACTGCTGCTTGCCAAAAATGATAGAGCTCCATGGGAAACTTTTTCCTCTTTTTGAGTCAACAGTTCACTTTTGTTAACTGTTGGCCTGGTGGTACGGATCATGCAAATGCTTATCATTTGAACTGAATTCTTGTAATGAAGCAGCCCTACCTTTCCCATCTGTAGGCATTTTACTTGTCTCTTCAGGAACTGTAAAATAAAAAAAAAATACTTATAAAGTATAATGAAATCTCTTTTGCAGCAAAATGCAGAGTCATGAATAATTTCTGATATGTATATTGTCAGAATAGTAGTAAGAAGAAAAGAATGCAACACCATTTTGAAGAATCCAAGATTCTGATCATTTCTTTCTATATAAGTGCTAGAGTTTTGGGAATCAACAAGTAATTTGTGTTAATTTGGGAAAACTGAGTAACAACACAGCTCAGTTAATAAGTCCATATTTTCAATTAGTAAGTGGGATGGAGGTTGATATGGGGTCCAAATTTTCTTGTTTAGGATGATTGTGCTAGCCATGACTCTTTCGGCCATTTCCGCAGTAGCCTGTTATAGCACAATGATTCCACTTTCAACATCCTCTGGAATCCTGGGGTTTGCAGTTTCGGGAGGGGCCAAAACTGCAAACCCCAGGATTCCAGAGGATGTTGAAAGTGGAATCATTGCGCTATAACAGGCTACTGCGGAAATGGCCTTTCATTTAAACTGAAGTGTTCTTTTCTATTTGTGGAATTTCTCCCCTTTTTGGAATGTTTGAAAAGAGAAAAGACAGTGCCTAGAACCAAAACAGTAATAAAAACAAACAAACAAACAAAAATCCAGAAGCCTATAGCAGCTTAGACTCACTATACAAATAAAAACAACTTCTCTCAATCAGTTTGAGTGGAGTGTCTAAGAAAATCCACTTGAAAAGGAGAGGAAGTTGCTATTGCCCTTTAAGCCTGTCTCTGAATGATATAGGTGCTGCATATATAAGGTGTTACTCAGTAATTAGTCTCACACAGTGTATTGGTGTGCTGCTGCTCAAAATTTTCTTGCAGGAAACACATTCCAACAAATCTAGACCAGCCCAAGGAGAGTCAGAGTTAGAAAACCACATTTTTTCTTTTGTAATTGCTGCTTAACATTGTTCACATGGGTAAAAGGTAGAAGTAGAAATTCAAGCTTTTAGGAATGAGATATAGAACTGCAACATCAGTGAACAGCAGAAATAAATAGAAAGATGATCAAAAAGAAAAAATAAACACCATTAGGGTTGCCAGAATGAAAACTGGAGGGGACTTCTGTACTTTTAACAGTTATGTAGGAAAGACAATTTCAGCAGTCGTTTCTTGTTACCTGCCTGCAATTTCCTTTTCCACACAGCCATTAAAGGCACAGGCGCCCTCCCCAGTTCTTACTCCAGCCCCCTTATCTAGCATTCTGTTCTACTGGGGAGGAGGGTAGCATGGGAAGCTGTCCTCAATGACATGGCAGAGTCACTACATAAATTTGTGACAATGAAAGCTAATGCTTCCATAAATACAAGTGACTGGCAGGGATGGAATGAATATTCAAAAATATTTGAAATGTAGTTGAAAAACATGTTTTTCAGTGTAAAAAAAAACCCTAAGGACAAGAAACTTGGACTGATGAGAATGTTTGCAGTTTGGGACTTAGTCTGCACATAGCAGCATTTTCTGTAAAGAAAGCAGCATTTTCTGTCTGGAAATAATATTTCTATGCAGAAATATTAATTCCTGCACAGAAAAAATGCTATAATTGGGGATTTGTTCTGCATGAATTTCACACAGCATTTTCTGTACAGGAATTAATATTTCTGTGTTGAAATATATTCCACACATAAGATAATGATTCCTCAGCAGAAAATGTTGTTCTCTGCACAAAACAAACATGGGCGAATTTTGCACAGCATAAGTGCCAAACTGTGAACAGCTTTCAAAAACTGCACCATTTTTGAAGACTTCCTCGCAGCAGGAAGAAAAGTGCAGAAATTACTTTTTGCGTCCTCAGGAAGAAACCTAGTAAAGAATTACATTTCTAATGCAATTTTCAGCTTTAACTCTGGTAGAAAAAGGTCAGCCAACAGTTTGGCCCTTTCCGCACGGGCTTTCCCGAGCGAAATAGCCCCGTGAGCCGTGCGGGAGTGGGAGCGCCGCTCCACACGACGCACTCCCACTTCCGGCGCTCTCACGGGGCTGCAGCGGCGCGAGCGCGGGGTTTTTGATTTTCACCTCCAAGCGAAAATCACCCGCGCTCGCGCAACGCTCCCGGCGCCCACCCGCACTTACCTGTTGTGCGGTGCGTCGGAGAGGCGGCCGGGTAGCGCTTCCTTCCCTCCGCTCCTGCGGAAGGAAGGGGTGGGGCGGGGCGCTTGCGTGACGGATGCGATGGCATCCTGTTTCGCGCGGGTGGGGGGCTGCTCGTGACAGCCTCCCGCTTCGCGCGCGCGGGGGGTGGGTGGGCGCGACTGTCGCTCGCTCCTGGCGCGCGCGGGGGGGACGGGCGCTACTGTCGTTCGCTTCCCGCGTGTGCGGGGGGCGGCGCGAGAGGCTCCTGCTTCTCGCGCAAGCGGGGGAGGATGGACGCGCGAGCCGCCTCCGCCTCCGGGACGCTGCCGCTTCCCCGCTTGTTCCTTCGCCTGCGGAAGGAACGAGCGGGGAACCGGCAGGCTCTCGGAAGAGGCTTTTGGCGCAAGCCGCCCACCCCGGCTCACGCAAAAAGCCTCAGTGCGAAAAGGGCCCATATGGCCTCCAAAGCTATTTTGTAGCTCTGAACCCCACCAGACTCTCCAACTACCTCTTCCCAACAACAACAAGAACAAAAAAAGGATAATTGTCTTTCATGGCTGTTTCCAGAACATTTGCAGTTTGCACAAAATTTACACTAATTTTTCACATAAAACAGCATAGTAATGCTTGCACAGAAAATATTGTTTTCCACACAGAAAAAAAAAGCTGTAAGTGGGGATTTGTTCTATATACATTTTTCACATGGTTGATTTGCATAGAAAACAGCATTTTCTGTACAGAAAACAACATTTTCCATGCAGACTTTATTTGTTGTATCCTCAGGAAGAAACCTAATAAAGAATTGTATCTTCAATGTACACTTTTTTGGCTTTAACTCTGGTAGAAGGAGGTCAGCTAACAGTTTATGTCCTCCAAAGCTATTTTGTAGCTCTCAGTTCCACCAGTTTCCCCAACTACCTTTTCTCAGCAAAAAAAGGAGAATTGCCTTTTCTGGTTGTTTCTAGAAGTGACAATTCACCTTTTAAAACACATCTCCTGCTTACATGAACTGTCAACATAAAAATACTAATCATTCAAAACCAGAGTTGGACTATCAGCCACTTCCAGGGCTTGCAGTGGGGAGTTGGGTGGCATATTTTAACAGCCTCTGCAGCAGATAGAGATCAAAATATTGGTTGCTGGACCTGCCACAATTGTCTTCACCGGTGTAGACAGAATAATCTGACACAAAGACTGAAAGGAAGAAGGAATATATTCAAGCCAAGATACTAGATCTGGCTCTGCCCTGTATAAATTGCTGCTGTCTTCAATTATTTATGTGTCAGGCCTGTATTTCATGCTGACCATAAAAAGCTCAAGGTGGTGTATACCTCCATATCATTTTATCATTGCAATAAATGTTTGAGACTTGAAAGATCGAGTCTATAATCATACAGTCAGCTTAAGGGCTGAACAAAATTTGATCTGAGCTTTCACTGAGCCAATCCTGGCTCACTGCACTAAACATAATGGCTGACAATTGAGGTCTCTTGGGTGATTACATCTTTCCGATCCCACGTCTTAGTGGATCTCATTATTTTTCCATTGTTTTTATGTTATGGAGGCACACAGAGAGAGACTGCACAACTGATGTTTAATGAGTCAGTCCTGGATATATGAGCACATTATTAGCCAGTTCATATGCCCTTTGCCTACTGTATAGATTAATGTAGAGATTAGTGTAGAGAAAGCCTGCAAGCCTATTGGGTGTGTACTGAGTATACTGAATGGTGCACTCATCCACTCAGTACATTTATACTGTTGGTTCTAAAGATGATTTCATTGTACCATGAAATAAATAAAATTCCTAATTAGGAAACCTCCCTATCCAAGCAGTAGACACACAGAAATATCTTGCTCAGAAGGTTTAAGTGCATCATGGATACACAAATTGAAAAGATAACGGCGATGAAATAGCATGCATTTCAACATCATTAAACTAGGGCCATTTCCGCACGGGGTGAGGGAATTGCCCCGTGCCGCTACTTACGGGACTTCTTGGCTCCCCAGTCCGGTGCATGCTGCTCCGGAGCAGTGCGTGCTCGTCACTCCGCACTGCTCCGGGGACAAAAATGGTGGCTTCCGGTTGGTGGAGGGTCTTGACCAACTGCTGAAGCTTGCCAACCTAAAGCCCGCCCCTGGCAGATTGCAGGCTCGCACTGGTGCAAGCCT
Organism: Ctenosaura bakeri; assembly: GCA_948474755.1. NCBI lineage: Eukaryota > Metazoa > Chordata > Lepidosauria > Squamata > Iguanidae > Ctenosaura > Ctenosaura bakeri. The sequence goes on from CAOLHI010005369.1 coordinate 15,189, forward strand.
GCAAATCTGCACCGGAGAGCGGGCACGGAATGGCGCGCTACGTGCTTTTGAAAAACCTGTTTTAAGCAATCTTTCAAAAGCACACTTGACTACCACTTGGGGTCGTTCCAGAGCAGGCTGAGGTGTGGATCTATGTTAAGTAGGTCCGACCCAGTCTGCTCCCAGGTGCAGACGTCCTCCCTGGAGGACGGTCTGCACCGTTTCTATTAGCCCATGTGGAAATGGCCTAGATGTTAGAGTAATATCTTTGAGTTAGGACATACCCCTATCTCAAATATGTGCCAGCTGCAAGGGCTTTGGATTAGGCACAAGTTTCTTCTGTTACCAGAACCCATTTCTGCTGGCTGATCTCAGAGAACCCCTCCACTGCCTGAGCTCCACTAGCAGAAGACTTGAAAAGGGACACAATGATGGTAAAGATGATTTACACCAGGTCTAGACCTTCTTGAGCAGAAGGATATAGCCACAAAGCTAGCACAGGGTCTGTCTTAAATAACTCCCAGCATCCCTAAGCAAGGAGGGCTTCTTTTTGTCCAGTGTTGTCTCAGCTGGTCCTTGGCCATCTTCACTACTTTGGATTGTCCTCTTTGAGTGGTTCTCTGTGCAGCATTCTTCAACAGCGTCACCCTGGCCACTGTTACTCAATTTTATAGCACCTTAATTAATGATATCTTTGATTATTTCTCCTCCCTCGTTTTTCTACTGCTTCTTCCATTGCTCTTCTTAATCATGGAAAATCAATAGAGAAAAAAAACACAATACAGCTGCACAGTAACTTCTAACTGCTAACTTAAAGTGCCTTCATCTGGGAACGCTCTAATAACTTAATTCAGTTCAAGTGCACTGTCTAACTGCATACTGTTTTATCAGATTCATTACAAAATTCAGTATATAACAATAATAATTTAAGACTTACTCTTGGATGTTTTACAAATAAATCCCCTATGATAATAGCAGCGTTCACCAAACCATTCTCCATTATGGGCGTTCATGAAAATGCACTGGTCTTGAAAAACAACATAATCACCATCAAAGTAATAAGTTCTGTTATAAACATCAGGCGGTCCATTCTTCCAGTTCACAAAATCCACTTCAGTGTTATCTTCCCATATCCATTCTCCTAATTATAAAAAGAAATGATCAAAAACAGAAAGAACAACATGGTGGTTATAAATAGATAAAGACATACATTTTAAAAATACACACTGACCTATTTCCAATCATGCTTTTTCACTGGAGGGGAAAGTGTGAGTGTCACATAATGTGTGAGACACATGAAGAGACAGTGATTAATTGATTTGTTTCATCATTTCCGTATGGAAAAAAATCTCAAAAATGCTGGATTTTGTTCTTGTACAAATGCTGCTTTATTTCTGATATCCAGATGATGTTTTGCTTATCTCAAAATAATTCCAGTAAAACTCCCAGTACTACTGAATTTTTTTAAAAAAAATCTGCTATTGGAAAAGGCCTGTAACTATAACTCCTGAATAATAATTTTGATGGGGGTTTTAGATGGATTGGTGCATGGGGAGGATGGGTTATGTTTTAATGTTTTTAATGTATTTAATGTATTGTTGTAGTACCACCTCAATCCGTCAGGAGAGGCGGGATATTAATAATAATAATAATTATTATTATTATTATTATTATTATTATTATTATTATTTTCAAAAGCTTAGTGGAAAATAGTGGAATTTTTTTCTTTACATATAATTTTTATTAAAAAAAAGAAAAAGGAAATAATCCGTCTTGACAGTTGTGTTAGTATATCAAGAAAAACAAAATTTATCTTCATATCCAAATCATGTTACTGAAACATTATAGTACTTGTTCATGTGATTGTCAATTTGTTATTCACTATACCAGATATTACATTCAATAATTTTTTCTTAGAAATGGTTTATGAACCTTAACACTTCCTTTCTTTCCTTGTTGGCCCGGCATGGAGGAATGGCTCCTCGAACTTCCAGAAATGGAAAATATGGACATTTTAACACATAGAATGAAAGGACAAGCTGAGAATAGAATTAAAGAAGAAGGAGCCCCATAATAGACAGATTTACCGGCTCAGTTGCCCTAACATTAAGAGAAGAATAAGGGGGCAGCAATGTGGAAATAGAGAGATAATAATAATATAATAATAATAATTTTTTATTTGTTACCCACCTCTTCTCAAAGCTTGAGGAGATTACAGGTCTATTAATTCACTTTTAAAAAAAAAAAAAACCCAGGCCTTTCAATTCACCATTAAAGCTTCTCATAATAGAACATCCAGTAATATCTAAAATAAAATGTTACTATTTCCAAGATGTTTTTCTCTAGCTCACAGCATTTAACAAGCATATGTAGTCAATATTCATCAGATCAGATACCCAAAGGAAGCTGTGTGATGAAACTCATGTTGACTGCCATGAAATACATGCAAAAAAAAAAAAAAAGGACATCTTTTTTCTGTCTGAGTTAATAATGTTAGTAGTTTCTTGCAAATATTTTATATGGTAGCAGTCTCCATTCATATGTAAACCATTATTTCTTTCCTGATGATTACTAATGGGCACAGGAGGCAAGGGGTAGCTTTAAATATCTAGCCAAGACTCTGCTGTGGCTGGTGCTAAAAGATGGATGAGTGGAAAGTGAAACCAAAACTACAAATAGCATCATGACAAGATTGATTAACATACTACCATCAGCAGTACTTATGTAGTAATATTAAGAGGCAAGAAAAAAATGTCTAGAAAATGGATGAACTTTCTTCTGCATACTTGGAAAGAAGGTTCAGAATACCCAAGTGAAGCAAATTTGCCAACACCGTTCAATTTACATTTCCTGCATTACTTGTTAGGCTCTTTCACTTGAAAAATCCAACAACAACAAAGTGCACATCGAATTTGAACATATCACTGCCCACATAAATATTGAAGGTTGAACCATTACCGTCCACATTTTTAAATAATCCTATCCAGTAATCTCTTTGGTTGAGTTGCTGAGCGTGGACTTGCAAAAATTTCATTTCAGTTAAATCTTCTATTGATGTCAAAGTGCCACCTGAGAAATATCAGAAAGGCATTATTTATTCATCTTTACAAAATAAAAAGTTATATTTAAAAACAGAAAAGTATACAAAAGTCCATTCAAAAAGAGTGGGTGGGTGTTGTGTGAGTTCAAATTGTTTCCTACTGATAGTGACACTATCACGGGGGGTTTCTTGGTAAGATTTGTTCAGAAAAGGTTTGCTTTTGCCTTCCTCAGAGGCTGTGAGAGGTTCACTTGCCCAAGATCACCTAGTGGGTTTCCATGGCTGAGCAGAGATTCAAACTCAGGCCTCCAGCACTCAAAACACTACACCATGCTGGCTCTCATTCTCTAAAACGACTCTAAGAAAACTAACAAGTAGATGCTACTTATGTAATATTTAACACATTAGTATTGTTAACTTCAAAAACCGTATTTATGCCTTCTTTATGACCCCATCCCAAAACCCTCATGATAAGTAATGTGCTGCTCACATGGTACTTGGAAAGACAAAGAGCAACAACAACAAATTATGCCACAGCAAATAAAAAGGTACATCTACACTCCAGAGAACCTAGTGGGGAAAAAAGATCTGGCAGTTGTCTTTCCCAAAATATGTCACACATGGACAATTTAGCTAAAATGGGAGGAGTAAGCATTGTTTTGTGATCCTCCGTGTCCTATTTGGCCAAACACTTCCAGTAAGTGGTGCTAGAGACTGTTCAGCATCATTTGTGGTTATTAGCTGATAAAGTTTTTCAGGTTTCCAGTATTTTTCACTATGGTTTTCAACAGTTATATGAAATCATTAGGAGAGGTTATCCAGAATTCTGATAACAGATTTCATCAATGTGCTGATGAGACCCAGCTATGTTGCTCTATTTCCTCTGTAGCCAAGGAGATGTGGAAATAATGGATGGTTGCCCAGAGGTACTGAGACATTGGAGGTGGTTGAACAAGTGGAATGTCAATCCAGACAAGAGAGAAATTCTGTGGGATATCAGAAAAGCCAAGATGGGATTGGAATTACTGCTTGTTCAAAAAAATTGCAGCATAGGATTGCTTTCCTTCTGAGGAATCACAGTTCAGGGATATTTTTCCACCCAGCATTGTTCCTCCAAGGCCGTATGGTTGCTATTACCTTTGTCAAATTTCAGTTGATATATTGGCTGTATCCCTTCCTAGGAAAGGTGAATTTGGCTACAGGGATCCACAGGGATTTACAGTATTTCAGTTAGGATTCTGTAATGTACTCTGTGTGAAACTGCCCTTGAATGATGTATGGAAGTTAGTACTAGTGCAAAATGTGGTGACCAGACTGTTCTCATGTACTTTAGAGACTATATGTCACCTATCCTGAATTAACCACACTGGCTTATGGGTCATTTCTGACATCAATTTCAAGGAAGTACTGTTGACTTACATAGCCTTACATATCTTTGACCTGTATATCTAAAAATCAATTTCCCCGTTTGAACCTGTCTGGAAGCTGAAATCGTCAATACAAGATCTACTACATGCCACACTGCCCTGAGTGGTTAGGTTGATAGGCGTATAAGACACAGCTTTCTATGAAGCGGCACATTGATTATGAGACTCCCTTGGAAGAGAAGTTAGGTTGGCTCCATCTTCCTTGAGTTTCATCTGGCCTTCAGTTTCTAAAACTGTTTTCCATTTTTCAAACATTTTTTAAAAAACATTTTATTGTGCATCATTCTGAGGTCCTTGGTAGATTTAAAAACAAATAAGAAATACATATAATAAATAATTAAATGAAGAAACAGAAGAATGTGCAAAAGGCAAGCGTGCCATGTATGTTTACCATGCACTCTTTAAGGCAGGAGGAAATACATTAAGTAATTCTTAGATACATGATGACATTATTCTATTTAAAAGAAAAGAAGATACAAATTTCATTGGGGAGCAGTAAAAGTGGAAGAAGAAATGGTAGGATGAGAATGGAAGACATGTAGGATTAAAAGAAAAGTGACTAGAGGGGCATTCATTTTTCATATTTTCTTTATAATAAAAAAACGATATTGTACAGATTTGCAAACCAGCTAAGAATTTGCTAGCATGAAACTATATAGTTATTGTGATTTAATTAAAAATATAACCAACCTAAATGAGCACATCTCGTGGATGCTCCAGCCCAGCTTTCCCTGACAGAGTAGATGGCATAGCAATGAGACCGAAAAGAAATCCAAGAGCTGTGGGTTTCTTTAGATTCAGGGCATCTTCCTGGGACTTCAGGAGCCTCTGTTGGGATTATACCTATAATAAACAATAGTTTTCACTCCCAGTTACTACAGATAACATTACATTGATGGTGAGAATGGTTTCTCTGCTTCGAACTGCACATGTATAATTCAAAAGTATTGTTACCTAGCTCAATTCACCTTTTGATTGATTTCAATGGCATAAGTGTGCATTTATTTTTCAGCGTGGAAATTATGTCTCTCTTGAGGAGAGGATTTAAAGACAGATTGCTACTACCGAGAAGACCTGCTGCATTTCCCCCCAATTGATAATATTTGGGGAAGGGGCTTCTCTGAAGAATGTTTTTGCCTTGAAGACCTAAGTACATATCCAGGATGATATGGGACTTCAATATCAAGAGAATTTCCAAACAATTTACACTAGAACCGATGGCATTGAAATGCTTATACAAGCCTGCATTGTCCACGTTGTCTATCTTAACCTCAATTCTGTTATTATTTTTTTTACCTGCTTGCTACGATGTAATGCCAAAATAATTTTAGTCATTCATTCCTGATAAAGAAGGATAACTGCACTGAGCACATTCCCTTTGATTACTATGAGTGACAAAATTTGAATGGAGATTGTATTGGAATTATTGAGCCTATGACCAAGCATTGATCCCCTGTGATTTTCATGCCTTGAAGGAATTCTGTGTAGACATGGCATCATGATGCAAGTGTCGAGACCGAAGACGAAACATGCTGGTAAAAAGGCTTCCCTCAACTCTAGCTTCTTTGTACTTTGGCTCAGCATAAGAAAAACCCCAAGCCTGAATAAGGGAGGCTGAGAGTATATAGTTGTGGTGTCCAGCTTTGAGGCCTTGTTAGGAGGATGCTTCAGCTGCAGCAGTTGCTTAGGAAGTGATGGGATACAGTGAGGAAGGAGAGTTGTAGCATAGCTGAACCCAGATCTGTAACATTTGGAGTGGCTACTAAGCTGATATTCATAGGAGTGGGATTCCTCCTTCCCACATCTCCCACTTTTAATCAAGGGCCTTCCTGCAGGTGAGAGCCTAAGACTCCTGGGTGCAGTAATTGACAATTGGTGTGGTATCCAAGAAAGAGTGGATGAATACAGGTTGATACACATCATAATCAAAGGAAGAATTTTAAATGATGCTATTCCCCCTTTTAAACCTTTGTTTCACACCTTATATATCTTTTCATGAGGTCATGTTGATGGTGTACCAGTTTGGTAAGGAATATAAAGTATCCAAATGTTAAAGTATCCAAATTTTAAGTCTACATTCTGCCTCTTCTCACTACACTTATCGGATTTGGAATTGTTAATTCTCTCATTCAACTGGAAATTTAATATGGATAGGGCATTGCCTAGGTGGTGTTGAGTTTATTATTCTATGTTTGAGAAATTCAGTGTGTTTGTACACTGGCCTGGTTCTTGTGATTTGGTAGACTTAGATTATTGTTTTTCAGTGCATCTCTTTCGAAAAGGGCAACCAAATATTCTTTTCTGACTTAGGCCCTTTTTGCATGCCATTTCTCATGTGAAAGGGCCTCCAAAGCATTTCACGATTGCGAGGACCGGTCCACATGATGTCCTTGCAATTGCGCAACGCTGCCAGGGCCAATAGGTGTACCAGCAGGCGCACGGGCACCTCGGCTCCTCTGGCAGCTGGCTTGATCACCCTCGCTCTGGAGGCCAACCCGGCCCTGACCTGGAGACACAAGCAGCACCTTGGGGTGAGAGCATCCCAGCCGGTCACCTCCAAACAGACGACAATATATCATTTTCAGCTTCTTGCCGAAAATGATGCGCGATCTTGCATCACTCCCAGGTGCACATGCACTTACTTGGTGTGCGGAGCCTCTGGAGACAGGGCCCTCGCGCTTCCTCCCTCAGCACAGCCTGGGAAAATACCCGGCTGCACTGCAGAAGGAAAGGGCGGAGTGCTCATGCTTCCTTCAGGCCAGCAGAGAGCTGCTACAGAAGAGAAGCAGAAGGGATGTGAGAACCTCTTGCAAGAAGCTGCTTGCATGATCCCCGCACGCCCATGTCAGGACCAGGTAAGCTGCAGAAAGGGCCTTACAGTGGCATTTACAAACCATTCTGGAGGGTGCTCTGGGGGAAAGAGATTTATCCCTTGTTCATGGCAGGTTGGTGTGAGGACATGGTGGGGTTATGGACTGGATAAAAATGCTGAACTTATCTGAAAAGAGAAAGAGATTTTGCCGTCCTGTCCTTTGGGTTCTATAGCCATGGGAGGGAAACAACCTTGGGGGTGAGTCTGGGGCATGTCCCCTTTCTGAATCTTATGGCTTGAGAGAGTATGTGTGGTGGGGTGTTCTTCCTAGCAAGGGATGGCCTGCTGGTGATAAGCTATTAGATATCACTTCTCAGTGGGATGATGGATGGTTTGCTCATGGCTAGACTGAGGGAGTGGTTCAGTGGGAACCTAAGTTTAAATCTATGCTGTTTAAGTCTTTCTGCAGATCACTGTGAATAGTTATCAAAGTATGGCGCTAGTTTGCATTACTTCTGTACTCTGATTTTTCCAAACTGATGTGTAAAAATAAAAAATACATTTGTTTTTCTTACCATGATACCGCTCACAGACAGAGAAGTACTTTTCAGTACAAGTTCCTGTTTTCCAGTGGCCATCAAGGTCTAAGAAGACACAGGCAGTTTTCTGTTTTGGCTCATCATCAGCCCAGCTGGTATACACCAGTCTCCAGTTACTTATCCACTTGTATTTCTCATTGGTCTACAAATAAAGTGGACACAGAGGAAGTTCACCTTGGCTTAGAAATGGCTTTTTGGTTGATTTAGAAAATGGAGAAACAAAACATCAGTAATGCTTTTTCAATCAGTAGAATATGTCCATATTTCCTTTTAATTTAATTCCTCTGTCTCCTTTTTTTACAGCAAGTGTTAAAATCCAAGATAGATTAGACAGAAGGATAGGTGACATGGTGCTTTCCACGTATGCCACGAAAGTGTGATGGGGTGACATGGGCTAGCACTGCCCATTACAGGAAGTGCACAGTGGTTGGGGGAGGGAATGAGAAAATATATCCGCTGTCCTTTCTAAATCTTCAATGTCTTTCCAATCTCAATATGAATGATACTGTACATTTCAATACTTCAAAAGCTCACTGAAACCAATGCCATCCCTATTTTCCTCAGCTTAATTCCACATGGGCAGTTATTCCCAGCAAGGAGGCTATCATGTTGTATTTGCATATCGTATTGCTCTTAAAGATAAGGGTGCAAAATGACAGCTGTAATTTAACATAAGTGTGGTTAAACAGAGGTTTCAAACCTAGATTTTTAAGTTACACTCAAAGTTTGATTTTTCCCATGTTCACATTTTTAAAATATTAAGTACTTTAAATCCTAAATGTGATGAAAAAATGGTAAAATCCTATAAAAATTAACAGTGAACAAAATAAACATTTATATAGCTGTATATGCAAAGAGCTTCTGCTTGTGAGGTAGCACCCTGGTCATGGAGGAACTCAGGTGTTAAAATTCTCCATGCATAATGTGTATGTGTGGAGAACTCTTTCCCCAGACATCCCATGGATCCAATGGATGTTTTTCAGGGGAGGGGGAGGTGGTCCATATTTCAGGCCATAGGGTAGGGCTAGTCTATATAACACTGCAACTGATCCACATGACCCCTTTTAGGATTTGTCAGAGATTTAATTCAGAAGACTTTGTGCTATTTATTGTATGAGTTACAGTTGCCTGTCCTTCACATGTTGGTAGCGGCACTAGTAGGTGAACCAACGAAAAAGACAAATTTCTCCAACTGTTGATTTTTGCATGTACCACATTGCAGAAAACTGCTTGACAAATTCCTTCGGGAAGCATAGAGAAAGCAGTCTTCTGAACCAGATTTATTTATTTATTTATTTGGTAATATGAATGTCATCTTTCCTCCTATGTAGAGGTAGACATGAATGTAATAGATGTACAGGCAAGGCAAAGTCCCCTGCCTCCCTGGCATGAAATTTGAGTTGCACCACCTCTGACCCCATAAACACCAAGAAACAATAGTTTATCAAAGTACAGCTGCTAGATTTCAGGATTTTTGACTTATGTGATATGATATAGGAACTTTGTTAGAAATTCTGAGGAATGCTTCTGGAACTCGGTTTCATTTAGAATAAAATAGTGGAACACTACACTTGAGGAGTGAGCTAAAACTAAAATCAAGTCCACATATAGTATAATTTACAGCTATTTAGTTATTTATTTATTCCCTGGTTAACCATTTAGTTCAATACTGTTTTCACTGACAGGCAGAGCTTCTTTAAGGTTTCATGGGCAGTTCCTTCCAGCCTGATTTGGAGTTGCCGGAGACTGAAACTTTGGCTTACAAAAGTATGCTTTCTCCCACTGAAGTATAACCTTAAACTCAAGAAATGGAGTTGTCTTATAATTCCTTGGCTGCCTCCTGCTCATCACACCCGAGATAAGATTTGTACATTTCCCTTTGGGGTGAGAGATGGATTTACCACTACAATAGGAATTTTCTAATCTCACCATGCTCAGGAATCAGTTATTTGTAGCACCAATCCATCCTGAGCTGACTGGGTATTGATGTGCTTTGCTGACAAATGGGAGTAGAGGAGATAAGATCTGACAAACAGGAGTAGAGGAGATAAGATCAGAAGTGGGCATCTCCATATATACTTTTTCCACACAGATAACTTCTGAAAACGATTGTGGGACCTTTTGTGTATACCAGCTTTAGAACAGGGTTTGATAACCTTTGGCCTGTAGACCAGATCTGGAACTAACTAACTTTTCTGAATACAATCGCTTGATGTGAATAAAATGTTGTTCTTACCAGATGGCTGTTTAGACCAATCCACACAGGTTCATTGTATTTTAATACCCATAGCCATAGGAATGACTGGACATAAGGATTTAATATGCTGGCAAGCTCTGAGTTTTCAGATTTACATTTTTTTCTTGCTTCTTCCCATGTCATTTTGGGACTAACAAGAGAATAGCTGCTATTTCCATAAGCAGTATATCCAGAAGCTGGAACTGTTGTCTCAGAGTAAGATATTATAGTGTCTATAGCAAAAGAATAGAGAAAAGGTAGAGGTCAATTTAGACTGTTGTTGTTATTGTTGTTGTGTGCCTTCAAATCATTTATGTTGACCCTAAGATGAATCTATCCAGAGGTTTTCTGGGGCTGAGAGTGTGTGATGCACCCAAGGCCACTGATTGAGTTTCCATGGCTGAGCAGGGAATTGAACCCTGGTCTCTAGGGGTGTCGTCCAACACTCAAACCAGTATACCATGCTGGCTCTTGTTAGACTGTACACAGTCTTGAAAGTGTAAATTGATATCACTTGACATCGAAATTCTGAATACCATGTCACATAAGACTGAACATCTCAAATTACCAGAAGTCTGAAATAAAAATAATAAAAACCTTGTAGCTGAACATATAACATTGTCACACACACCTCAAAGTAGTCAAGTTCTACAACTACAATTTAAACTATGCCACCTAACTGATTTTATTTAGAGTCCCTAAAATAGGCTAATATAATGTCTAGCAAGGAGTTAATGGGACCTATTTGAAAGTTCTCAATTTTTTTCAAAAGAAATATCAGGACAGTTCCTCAATTGTCTTTCTAAACACTATAGTTCCAGTCTAACAGAAGTCCTGTTTTAACTTCCAAATGGCTTGAATGAACAGATGTGAGTGCAACAGTGGTGGTGCTGACCCATGGAAATTCCATTCTTGATTTCAATTGAAAGCTTATAAGTAGGTGTGAAGCCTACCACTGAGGACAGATCTCTTCTAAAACTTACCAGTCTTCCTTTCACAGATATAGCTTCTATTAACATTACATCTTTCATCCTTCCAATATCCTGCCAGTTTCTCAGGCTTCGCCATCATAAAAACACAGTCACCCTGGGGAAAGAACAAGAGTCATCTCTACCATATGTTTCACTGTATTCATCTCTACCATGACAAGGGAGGTGGAGTTGCAGTGGTCTATCATGATTCCATCTCCTTCACCAGCTGCCCCATCTCAGAGTCTACTGGGTTGAGTGTTTGTATCTGAAGTTGGGTAGCTGGGACAGAACAGGTATTCTTTTGGTGTGCTGCCCACCCTGCTGCTCAACAGTCTCCCTTCCTGAACTGTTTGAGTTGGTTCTTGGCAGTGCTAGTGAAGTCTCTCTGGCTTGTTGTGCTGGGGAATGTCAACATCCATGATGACAGTAGTCTTTCAGGAGCACTTCAGGACTGCATGCCTCCGATGACAACCATGGGTTTGGCCCTGGTTTTCTGTACTGGGAGGGATGATCATGATATTTGTGCAGAGAAACACACAAACAAACTGAAACTTATCCCAGACAAGGCAGAAGTGTTCCTGGTCAGTTGAAAGGAAGATCAGGGAATAAGGTTTTAGCTTGTGTTTAATTTTTTTTAAATTTTTTTGTTTTTATATTTGTTTTGTTTAGTTTTGCATTTTGGAACTTTTACCTGAATAGCTTGTTTGTGTACCTTTGTGTAAAATACCATGTTTTTGCACATTTTTCTGTGCAATATCAATGGGTTTTGATATTGTTTTGTATTTTTTAAACAACATTCACTAAAATAGGGTCATTTTACTGGTCTTTTTGCTCTCACTGGGGGACAAAAAAAATCACAACAATTGACATATTTTTCCACAAGAAACCCTTCCTGTTCAAGGATAGGAACATTTGTGAACATTCTCTATATCCCAGTTGGTTTCGCAAAATCTTCTAGCCCTATCAGGTGGAGAAAGCATTAACTGAAACGTACTCTGGCATGTGGCAAAAAGTAGCGAGGCAGCAGAACAACCTAACCCTGCTTTTTCAACTGCTTTTCACGCAGGCTCATTGGAATGAGATTCTTGCTCTTGTTACCTCGTTTTACAATTCCTTTGCTCCTCAGGTGCCTTGCCTTTGATCCCTACTCCTTGATCTGTTGGAAAAGTCCTCCTTGCCAGCAAAAAGGGAATTCAGCCTCAGGGATGGAATATACCCCGTGCTAAATTTGCATACATGTATTGTAAGGTGACTGATCAAACGCAATGTGAATTTCTGCTCTCCCTCACAAATGAAGATCGCATTTGATGCTTTTCCATTTCCATGCTCAAGGTAGTGCAGAATCTGATTCACCTGTTGCCTGATAATACGTCTAGAGAGAACTGTGGGCTTTTAAAGAAGAGGACGATCAAATGTCAGCTGTAAATAAATCTCCCCAAGCTGTTGTCAATCTAAACTCCCATCATCCTTAACCATTGTCTCTAGTGGATAGGGACTGTAGTCCAATAACACCTGGAGTGCCCTACATTTCTTACCCATGCCTATAAATTCTGAGGAATTTTTTTTTCTGCCCCTCCACCCCCAGTATTTTTCCTTGGATATGTTGGGAAAATTAAGATATTGGGCTATGGAAGATATTATTTTAGAAATGAGAGAAAATGTTTAAGTCAAAGTGCTCATAGATTTATTACCCCACAATTATTTCTAAAAATTATATAAGAGGAAAACTTTTATCTGAGACCATGTCCAGTATCACATTGCCTTTTGTACTCTTGGTTTCATTTTCAGTTCTTTTTATGGCAACAAATGCTTTATGTTTGCTTGACACTAGAGGAAACAAAGTAATTTTCTTTCTTTTACTAAGGTTGAGAGTTTCTTCTATTTTTTTTGGTTTTTCCTGCTTCTCATAAACTGACAAAACTGGGGAGATTTCTTACACTTTAGGTGTTCATTATTGTACAGGATCTTGTAGCTCCATTTAAAAAGGGAAATTTTTAAAAAGTATTTATTATCTCAATAAACTGTATTTTTAAAGTATTAACCACAATACTTTCATGCCAAAAACTGAAACACAATGGCTGGAATCCTGTATCTAAGTTAGTTAACTAAGGCCATTTCCGCACTAGCCTGTTATAGTGCAATGATTCCACTTTCAACATCCTCTGGAATCCTGGGGTTTGCAGTTTCCGGAGGGGGCGCCTGGCCCCTCCTGGAAACTGCAAACCCCAGGATTCCAGAGGATGTTGAAAGTGAAATCATTGCGCTATAACAGGCTAGTGCGGAAATGGCCTAAGTAAATTCTCCTGGCCCAACTGCCCCATCCGAACCTGATGGAAACATCCTTCAGCTGTGTACCATGCACTCGCAGAATGGATTTCCTCCTTTCTATGCAGCTGTAGGTTGGCAGGAGTGTCAAAATCATGACTAAGCACCAATCATTAATTAGCTATAATTCATGTGTGAGTTGCTTTGAGTTCCCATTTGGGAAAAGGGCAGCATATAAATTAAGTAAATAAATAAACAAACAAACTCTGAATCCAAGAAAAAGAAAGATGAAAGTACTTTGTAGGTATGACTTACATTCCATCTTGGGAAACCTTTGGCCCAGTTTGTATAGTAGACCCCCCTTCCATCTGTCCACAGGAAAGAACTCTCCTGATTCCTATCAGTCAGTCCAATCCAGGGACCAGTTGAAAGGCTTTTTAAGTGCACTGTGAGGAAAGCTGAGTGACAATAAAGAAACATTTTATCAAAGTATTTGGCAACTGCACGCCTTTCATCTACAAATGAGTAACACAGGATATCTTCAACTCAACTGATTATATTTTGTCCATACATTTAAAAAAAAAAAATCTGTGAGACAGAGGGATTGTAGCCTTCCAGATCCTCTGTGACTGCAGCTCTCATCAACCTTAGTCAGCATAGCCAATTATGGGAATTGCAAACCAAGAATATCTGGAGGGATGCATATTCTCCTTCCGTGCTAGAATGTAATAATAACAATATTTTTTAAAAAATTCACTTGAACAATCTGGCAAAAGGGCCACTTACACCAGTGCATTGGTTTCTGGTCCTAGGACAAGAAGAAACATGTAAGAGTTAAGATAATCATCTCTTTGTTTTAGCCTCTATGGAAGCTGTAGTTTGAGTTTAGCAACACATGACAAATAGCAGAAAGAATGACACATTTGGGAGAGAGAGAAAAAGATTGCTACTTAAGACTACATAACTCAGGTGCTCATCCTAGTAGTCAGTTTTTTCAGGTACATAGAATAATAGAATCATAGAATAGAGTTAGAAGAGACCACAGTGACCATCCAATCCAACCCCCTGCTATGCAGGAACACATATCAAAGTATACCCAACAGATGGCCATCCAGCCTCTGCTTAAAAACCTCCAAAGAAGGAGACTCCACCACACTCCAAGGCAGTATATTCCACTGCCAGACAGCTTTGACCATCAGGAAGTTCTTCCTGAGGTTCAGGTGGAATCTCTTTTCCTGTAGTTTGAATCCATTGCTCTTTGGCTTAGTTTCTGGAGCAGTGGAAAACAAGCCTGTTCCCTCTTCGATATGACATCCTTTCAAATATTTAAACACGGCTATCATGTCCCCTCTTAACCTTCTCTTCTGCAGGTTAAACATACCGAGCTCCCTAAGTTGCTCCTTGTAGGGCATGGCTTCCTGGCCCTCTACCATTTTGGTCACCCTCCTCTGGACATGTTCCAGCTTGTCGATATCCTTCTTGAAATGAAGTGCGCAGTATTGGACACAGTATTCCAGATGAGGTCTGACCAAAGCAGAATAGAATGGTCCTATTACTTTCCTTGATCTAGACACTATACTCCTATGGATGCAACCAAGAATTGTGTTGGCTTTCTTGACTGCCACATCACACTGCTGACTCATGTTCAGGTTGTGGTCTACTTAGACTTCTAGACCCCTTTCACACATGCTGTTGTCCAGCCAGGTGTCTTCCATCTTATATTTGTGCATTTCATTTTTTTCTACCTAGGTGTAGGACCTTACACTTCTTTCTATTGAAATTCATTTTGTTAGCCCTGGCCCAGCTCTCCTGTCCTCTGGGATATTAGCGACCCCTCTCATTTTGGTATCATCTGCAAATTTGATCAGCGTGCTCTCTATTCCTTCATCCAAGTCATTGATAAAGATGTTGCATAGCACTGGGCCCAGGACAGAACCCTGTGGCACCCATTAGTCACTTCTCTCCAGGATGAAAAGCATCCATTGATGAGCACCCTCTGAGGAACTTCATCAAAGGCCTTACTGAAGTCAAGAAATGCTACATCCACAGCATTCCCTTCATCTATCAAGCTTGTAACTCTATCATAAAAAGAGATAAGATTAGTCTGGCATGACTTGTTTTTGAGAAACCCATGTTGACTTTTAGTAATCATAACATTGCTTTCTAAGTAAACAAACTGTCTGCTTAAAGATCTGCCTTAGAATCTTTCTGGGTATTGACATCAGGCTGACTAGGCAATAATTATTTGAGTCCTATTTTTTTCTCTTTTTGAATATGGGGACAATATTTATCCTCCTCCAGTCTGCTGGGACTTCTCCTGTTCTCCAAGAATTCTCAAAGATTAACGTCAACAGTTCTGAAATTCTGCCAGTTCCTTTAATATCCTTGGATGGAGACTTGAATTCATTTAGAGTAGACAGGTATTCTTGTACTACTTATCTACCTATACTGTGCTGAGTTTCTGGCACTTCCTGATCTCCTCCCCACCCCCCAGGTTGAATTTTTTTTTTCCTTTTGAGATAAAAGGAAAAGGTTGTCCTGTCTGAAAAATACTACAAGTGTACCTGCAAAGATAGCTGAATGCTGATATTTTGTATTGCACCCTCAGCAGATCTGCACTTTAATAGCATAAGTTTTACTGTTGTTTTTTTTTTCTTGCAGTGTAAGTTCCTCAGCAGCAATGCCATTCTTGCCACCCTGTTTTTCCCTGGCTTATATGTCATGATCAGATTCTCTGTTTTGTTTTGTTTTTATTAAACTGAGCCATAATGATGCATGTTGTCACAGTATTATTGCACTACTGTCTTTTTAAAAATTAAGAATTAATAATAATTAAAGATAATTTTTAAAAAAAGTAACACTATGGCAGTAACACTATGGTTAAAAAAAATCTAAGAAAGGGTTTCAAGAACATAAAGGATAGAAGACAGAAATATACTTTATACTCAGGAAATGCAACTATTCTCTTGGGAAATTTTGTGCTTTCTGCCCAAGCACTGGAAGTAGTCCAAGGCCTCCCTGTCAGAGATTTTCTTGGGAATTCCCAAGGGAGGGACAACCAACTCTCAATCACATCATATGCTAACTGTGAAGTGTAATGAGACATTCACACTCAAACTGGTTACTGCACCATAATGGGAAAGAGTGTCAGTAACAATTTTTTCCAATATGAAAAAAGTCAAATTCCAGATCACTCTACAGCACAAAAACACCAGAAGAACCACGACGTTGTCTGATAAGGCTGAGGCAAAGGCAGGATAAATTCACCACTATAATGTTATAACAACATTGTGTGATAAGTGAATCAGAGGAAAAGAGAGAAGTGTAGAAGAAGAAAGGAAGTCAGCCTGTAGGTGACAAAACAACACAGCAAACACAGACACAAAGAGGGAACACTGCAGGGGGTCCTAGCAGCCTTTCTTTATCCCTAACTACCTTCTCTATCTAAGGGCACGCAGTTACTTCTACAAATATGATTGCACACTTCTCCAATTTCTCCAGTAGTTTGTTCCAAGCCTAGAACTGATTTGGAAAGACTTCATACAGAGGAACAAAGTTCTAGTTATATCTTTTCTGAGACTTGAAAGCATTAACCATTTTGCTTTCCAACTAACAGATGGAAGACTCTGTCTTTGAAACTAATGAGCAAAATTACTTCTATATCTTGGCAATACAAACTTTATTCTCAAAATTTCTGCTTTAACCAACTTCATTTTGGTAAACTATAAAGTTTCCCCAAGTTAAGGCAAGTAAGCTACCATGATTATTAATCAAAAGACAATGTAATTTCATCTCCATCAACGAACTGAGCACACCTTGAACAGCTTTGCTTGGTATAGTAGCCAGGTTTCCTCCCAGATTTTTGCAATCGGTGCGTGCAGCAGACCAGTTTTTTCTCTCTTCTTCATTAAAACCAAATATTTGGAAGCACTGCAAGTGAAAGAAAAACAACCTCCAAAATTCTGTCAATTATGTCAAAAATCAGAATCAGTCTTGACATAATCTATTATCAAATGGTAGTAGCACAGGAGACAGAGATAATTAGCAGTTTATTAATTTATTTAAAACTACAGTATCTGAAAAGAACTGGTTCATTGGGCTATTTCTTACTGCTGAGTTACCTTGTTATCAAACAAATGCCAGCCTTCAGTGCACCCTCCAAGAGGCTCAGGTGATGTGGGAGGGACAGTTGAATGGACAGAACTATTGTGTCTCTCACAGATGAAGCCGTTCTCAGCACCACAGTTTATGTCATTCCATAAGCCTGAACAGAGACATATTTTATCAGCTGGTAAATTTAAACCACTCTTCCACCTCACAAAAAAGAACCAAGAACCAAGACTGAAACGTGTATGTTACAGTTACAGTTGAAATAATAGTGGCAACAGCAACAGCAGCAACAAAAACTATATGGGTGTCATATCATGTGTAGCAACATGTCAATATGCATGCCAATGATTGCAGGATTGTGACCTGAAGGCTCATGTTAAAATCAAACAGAACTAGATCTAGCCAGTGATTGCAACAAGAAAAATACTGTAGGTGCTTCAGCCAGAAAGTAAGGCACTAGAAAGCTAGGTTGCTCACAGTTGGCAGATTTTGTCTCTGTTCCCTTGCATCCTGCTATGTGAACTTGGG
This sequence comes from Ctenosaura bakeri, assembly GCA_948474755.1. Lineage (NCBI taxonomy): Eukaryota > Metazoa > Chordata > Lepidosauria > Squamata > Iguanidae > Ctenosaura > Ctenosaura bakeri. The sequence continues at coordinate 33,156 of CAOLHI010005369.1, forward strand.
CCAAAAAATGCAACCTCTAGCTTATTTGGCATAGTTTACCAATAGAGTTCGGGCCATAAATATGGGTGTGGTATCTTGGAGAATGAAGTGGGCTACAGTCTATAAAAGCTTATAGCTCAATATGACATGCAAGTCTTCAGGGTGTCCATCAGATCCATGCTGGAAGGAAAGTGAGCTATAATAATAATTCTTCAGATGTACATGTTGTAAAACCGCTTACAGTTGCAAAGATTTTAGAATATTATATACACTGTCACTAGTTATGACATTATGTAATCTTTCCCAAAATCTCTTGTGCATTCACCCTTGCACATACGGACTGAAGTTCTATTGGTAAAATACATCAGTGGAACTACACTAGTGATGGTGATAGAACGAAAAAGGAAGTAGGTTCTTCAGCCAGGAAGGAAGGCACTGGAAAGTTAAGCTGCTTAGAGTTGGCAGATTTTGTTTTTGCTGTGTGGCCCTGTTGGGTGGGGGGGCTTCAGTATCTAGCTCAGCTGGTATGGTTCACCAACAGGAATCCAGGCATAATATGGGTGTCGTACATTGGAGGGTGAAGTGTGCTACAGGCTATATGTTCCACTGATTTCAGTGATTATCCTTTGAGCATGAGTGAATAGGGAACCAGCCTACTGTGTGACAGGTTTTCTATATATTTGTTAATCCCTTGCACTACTTTCACATATATATACCCCAAAGATCTGAAAATGGTCCAGTTATTCTACTTGCCTGTCTTAGAGTACATAACCACACAATTTTCGTCATCATTTGCAAAATTGGGTTCATCAGGAGCCCAAGCTACATACGTCACTGGAGATCTATTTATCCAGCTAAAGAAAATTAGAAAACAGAGCAATGTAATTAGTAGTTTATCTACAATACGGATGTTTACATTTGGTGTTTCTGTACATTTGTACTTTTATCCAAGTAAAGTCTACTTTGAGAGAAGATTTAACCCTTGAATTCACTTGTGCCAATCATGGTTAAAGGCACACAGAAAAAAAGTTGACAATATTGAAATCCTCAGCAGAATTTATTAAAATAATGTAAACAAGATGGTGAAGTAAACTATCAGAATATTATGGGGTATTAGAAAAGGAAAACAAGTTGTAAAACATTTAGTTTATTGCTATTTTATTACTACCATGTGGTGTTTTTTCTCTCCTACACACACACACACAAAATCTCCTTTAAGATCATTTTTATTTTGTTTATATTATGAATGGCCTCTTATTTCAGCCAAACAGAATGATATTCAATGCAACCATGAAGAGGAAATAAATTTATGATGAAACTACATATTTTGAGTGATTATTAATCATAAAGTATTCATAAATGAAATCGATGGAACCTGTTAATTTTCAGGTGCTGTTGTGTGGCTAGTTACAATTAGTCTGCTTCCTAATTTTTACTTGTTATTTTGTTAATTTTTTTTAGTGGCCTTCATTTTAGAGATGTTTGGCACTTCCCTGAGGAAACAGAGGGTGTCATTGCTTCTTTTAGGTTCTGCTTTCATGAACTAACTCCTCACCTTAGTCCATCCTGGGAGGACTGACCCCCCTCTACTCTCCCCACTGCAATGCTGCTTTCTTCCTTTTTGAGAACCTCAGAGGGTCCTACACCCTGCTATTGGCAGCCTCAGGGGCCTCCTATTGCCATGATTTGGTGGTCTTGCCATCCTGCACCAACAACACCTTCCCCTTCTCTGGCTGTCAGAACACTTTCTGCCCTTTTAGCCCTCACAGCAGGGAAGAGAGGGAAAAGTCCAAGCAGATTCAGCCACCTCTTTTATCACTCTCTCTCATCAACATCTTGCTATTGAGCATGCAGGGGCTACCCATCAATGAACCACCTCCAGTGACTTCACCCAGCACAAGATCTGCACCTTGGACATAGACTACACCCAGCCACCCAACCCACATCCCCTCTGCAAAAAAGTGTGTGTGCATATGTGCAAGGTCCAAATCAACTTCTTTCCTCTCTTGTGAAAAGGAAAAAGCCATCCTTTTCCAGTAAAAGGGTGAGGGGGTGAGGAAGAGGAGACTGGATTAATTTGAGGGCATGGGAGAGGCTGGGCTGGATTCATTTCTTGCTCCTTAAAGGATGGTTACTATAGTTGACACTTGAGGGGTTATCCTAAGAAGGTCCCGCAACAATCATTCCTCAGAGCCTCCAATATAGACAGATTACAGCTGTTGCATCCAAAAGATAAAATTAAGCAAGATTGGATTTTTTTGAACAATAACATTTGACCCACTGGCACAGAAAGTGAAAAATATATAATTAACAGACACTGGCACATAGTAAACCACAAAACAGGTTGTGAACTCCCTCTTATTATTAATTACAGACAATTCTCAAATCTTAAGGATCAATTAGTACGCACAGATTTTTATCAACCTGTTCGTACCAGTCCAATTTTGTTAAGTCATTATAGATGTGGCAGGGGTTCTGTTTGCCTCCAAAGCCTGAACAGCAAACAGTTTTTTCATCCCATCACTCAGGAGGTAAACAAACTAAAGTCCTTTTCAACCTATCAGACCTCAGGTGTTATTCATATAATTATTTGCCCCTGCAATGAGATGTATATTGGGCAAACATCAAGATGTTTAAAGGCAAAACTAATAGAGCATAAGAGTAATATAGGGACTGGGCCACGAGACACCCCATTATATGAACACTTCTTCAATATGAAACATCAAATGACCTCCTTTAAATTTTGTTTTTTAGAAGCACCATAAATTCATCGTGGTCTTGATTTCAATATTATTCTTTTAAGAAGAGAAGCTTTTTGAGCTTTTTAGGTTAGGAACTATTATTCCACATAGTTTTAATGAACAATTAAACCTCAGCTGTTTCTTGTGAGACTCTCTGCCAAACTACCCCAGTACTTGGACTATTTGAGTTCTCAGTTGACACTATACTCATACAGCATTTGAAGGACACAACTCTAATTGGGGGTATGTCACTGTTTTGTAAAAGCAACTATTATATTCATTAATTTTGTATTAGCAACATTGCCTGATTCATCTTCCACAGATACCTTGTTACATGCTTTTTGAGCAGAGTAAAGGCATTAATAACAACTGAAGTTTTCATGAGACGTTTTGATACTCCCAGGCTATTCGTCTTGTGTTTGTCTATGAATGCCTATGGACTATGAGACTAAGTAACAATATACTCTTCACTTGCCTTTAGGTTTGACCATAAATGTCACCTTATAATGAGACTATATACTGGTTAGCAACTAGCTCTCTGCATGTTTATTGGGACTGATTCTGTTGTTTATGAATATCAGTGGACAATGAGCTTCTAAACTGAGCAGGAGCATCTTCTTTACAAACATCAACTGATAACGAGTTTGGAAATTGGGCAGCTACTTGTTCTTTGCATGTTTATTGTGACTGCAGCCCACACAACTGGTGGATTAAGGGCGGGAAGAAAAGTGACACTGATTGTTTTGCAGTATTTGTTTATTGTTATTATTACTGTCTATGTTTATGGTTGCTGCAACTTAGATACCACCTGTTAATTGCATTGTGTGTGTGTGTGTGTGATAGATTATCTCCTGTAAGCTAAAATTGTACTAGTCACTGACTTCAACTACTCTTGTTGTATCAGATTTCAGAGTTCCAAGCAGTTAGTTTTAACCATTCTGGATTGGGATGGAATACTGAACTCTGTTTTCTGTAGTAACTAGCATGATTGCTATACTGACATGCTTATCAGAATAAGAAGCCATGTTCTGCAAGGTCAATATGGTATTGCTAAGACAATCTGGTGCTCTCTCAAATTTGAATTTTGCCACAAACTTCTGTATCATTGGCAAAGGGGAAAAGCCATAAAGTCACTCTTTTGACCATGGTACTACTAGCACAATGTGACATTCTGCATTTATATTTCCATCAACTGAAAAATCTCTTTAATTTGAAATTCTCATCAAAAGCAAACAGGTCTATTGCAAATTTTCCAGACTGCATCTGTAACCAGTCAAAGATTTACCTGTTTAAACTCCATTCTCCAGGTGAAATTGTGTGTGTGCTTTAAAAAAATGGTTTCATATTTAAAGCTCCTTTTAGATAAATTGCTATTAAAGTTTTTAACTGTTTCCCAGCTTGATTCAAAATTCTGGTCGATTTGTTTATCAGTTGTTGATAACAGGCTCCTCTTTGGTCGGATAGGTAGACTTTCACTGACATGTTGCCTGTGCAGATCTGAACTTTTGATTCTCTGTCATTGGTGTAAACCTTACTAATGCCAGATTGACTGCTCTCATCTCATCACTAAAAGACTGATAGTGAGTTTTCTGTCCCGTTTCACCCACTCTCCCTGTAAGGACTGGTCATTACAATGTGCTCCCCAATCATAAAGGTTCACATCTGTTATTATTGTTAGTTCCTCTGCGCATGGCAGGGGGCTGGACTCAATGGCCCTTGCGGTCTCTTCCAACTTTATGACTAGGACTTTAGGATTTATAGGAGTTTTTTATCAGCTGCCTCCAAACTGAAGAATGATCTACTGGAAGAGATCTTGCAATTTGGCTGCATGTAAAACAGTGTTAAAGACTTTTCTCTTCTGGAAGATGGTTTTGAAGTCATGAATTTAATATGTATGTATGTTTTTTAACTGATGTTATGATCTTCTCACTGATTATGCATTTTTAATTGGTGCTCATGTTTTTGTGTCTATTGCTGTATTTTATCTGTTTTTCTCCATCTCAATCCATATGGAGAGGTGAGAAAGAAATAATAATATTAATAGCAATAATATTTTGTTAGATGCATTAAATCTGCAGAATTTACTTGAAGTAACTTAGATATTATTTCTTTCATTTTTCCTTTTCTTTCCTCTGAAAGAAATATGCAGCCTTTCTCTGTTTACTTATGCTCATTTATTATAAGAGGTGACTCTTTTTGACATTTATTAGAAATCCTTGGTGTTCTGAAGAATTTGCTGTTATTCTGAAACTTGACTAAGACCCTTTCCGCACTAGGCAATTAGAACGGGGCAATGCGTCCTCTCACGAAGGTCGTCTGCACCTTGAAGCGGACTAGGAGCGGACTACTTACTGGAGATCTGCACCTCAGTCTGCTCCAAAACGACTCTAAGTGGTCCTCTAGCATGTTTTCTAAAGACCGAAAAAACAGGTCTTTATTTTCCTGGAACACACAATTGTATTCCTGCTCCCTTGTGCAGATTCGCAGGCTCGCACCAATGCGAGCCTGCAATCTGCAGAGGGTGGGCTTTAGGCATGGCGAGCTTCAGCGGTTGGTCAGGAGCCACGACCAACTGGAAGCTGCCATTTTGGAAGCTGGAAGCTGCCATTTTGGAAGCTGGAAGCTGCCATTTTGGAAGTCGGAAGCTGCCATTTTGGAAGCTGGAGCAGTGCGGATCTACAGACCTCGCACTGCTCCGAGTCGCCCTGGACCAAGGAGGAGTCCTGCGGAAGGGCTTCAGGGACAGTCTGTGTTGCTTCGGGCCCCAGAAGAAGCAGTAGGTAATGGCACAGAGCGATTCCCTTGCCTCGTGCAGAAAGGGCCTAAGTCTTAGGTTCAGCTCACCAAGATGCTAACCAAATATAAAAACAATTGAATTCCCAGCTGTCTTAAGTAAGCCATTATTGACATTAAAACCCTCATAAACATTCTGGGGCTCTGAACTGATAGTGATAGTTGTCATAGTCAGATATGAATTATAATCTGCATATTTGATCCATAGGAACATGTAAGTAAGCTTCTTTCACCCCTATCAAGAGTAAATAATCCCATAGCTCCAACTTGTCTAAAATAGTTTACAAAGTCTCAATTTTTAATTTGCAGTACTTTTTTATTATTTATTTGTATCCCGCCTCTCCATATGGATCGAGGCGGCGAACAACTTATGTATTTCTATACATATTTCAAAACATGCCCCCAACAAGCTGGGTACTCATTTTACCGACCTGCGGGAGGATGGAAGGCTGAGTCAACCTTGGAGCCCGGCAGGATCGAACTCACAACCTTGTGGCTTGCAGTACTGGCATTTAACCACTGCGCCACCAGGGCAGTGAACAAACCCATTTAGGTATTTCAGATCCAGAACCAGTCTGAAACTTCCATTGTGTCTGGGCACTGTGAAGAAGATTGAATAAATGCCCCCCAATTTTTTATTCTGAGACATATTTTCTATCTTTCCTTTTTCTAGCAAATAATGAATCTCTTGCTGAACTATTTTCCTTTTTATCATGTCCTTTGATACTAGCCATAGAAGATATCTTTCATTCAATCTTTCGGAAAACTGAATGTTGTAACCTACTGATATCACTTTAAGAACACATTTGCCTGATTTTATTGAGTTTCACAAAGCATTGAAGTGAAGTAGTCTTCCTCCCACTGGTATTTCTTTCAAGTTAATATTCAGTTTTTTGACCTTATAGTAGTGTCTGGCTCTTCTTGTCTGTTGTGGGTCCTGGTGTTTAAATTGAAATCTTGACCTATTGGTTTGAAATGTCTGTAATCCATCTGTGGAAACCTAGTCTTCCTCGAAAGGAATAGGATTCATCCCTAAAATACTTTCTATCTAAATTTATTTTTTTAATTGTTGGCAAAACTTGTTTCTTATCTTTTCTTTCTATAAGTACTTCTACTAATTTTTTTTTACTAAAAAGGCAATTTCCGTGTAAATAGTGCATTAATCAAATAGATCCTTGATTTTTGGTCAGCCTCCCAATGTTTCAGTCAGAATGATCTTCCCCCACCATCATTCTCACTGCAAATGTTGTAGCATCATGACTGGCATCTGCTACATAGTATAAAACTTTATCTAACTACGTTGAGGCTATTGTAAGGTATGCACACTTATGTCCTCTGAATCCAACATCTCTTGGACCTATAACATGCCAGCCTTAGGAAACACTGAGGCTGCCACTGGTGCTGTAATAGACAATGCTGCAGCCTCATGTGCTTATATATTCTTTTCTCATATATGTCTTTTAATGCTTTATCTCCTTCCTCCAGGACCACAGAATTTGAAACTAAATCTGAAAAAGAACTATCAACCACAGGTACAGAAATTTGGTCCACTATTTCCTTTTCATACATGTATTATTTTTTAACTATATCCAGTAAACCTCTTTCCTTATGTAAAGACTTTTTAAATTTTCTTTTGAAATATGAACAGCTTTAAAGAGATATCAATATAAATCAATTTATCTTCCACTTACCCAAACTTTCCATCCAGACTCAAAATTAAGCCAATATAAGAGGTATCTTGAGACCCATAATGGGAATTCTAAAATATGCACACACAAAAAAGGAAAATAAATGCAACAAAGTATGATATAGCTGTAACACAAAGTAACCCATCTTTCTCCTAGTGAATCTAATGCTCCTGTTCCACAGGAACTGGAGAATTCATCAATCATGCAATATAAGAAGAAGTTTGTAATGTTGGACAGAATTTTCCACCGTGTGCTTGTTCGTTTAGAAGCCCAAATGAATTCAGTGGGACTTAGTACATGTACACATGGCATCCCAAATAAAAATCTTTAGTGGTAAATATAAATCTAAATACAAAATCAAGATGATTGAATGGGTCTACCTCAGTTGGGACTAACCAATAGGATGCCAGACATTTTTTCACAATTAGAATAAAAAGAATAAAGAACAGAGCAAAATCAGATTCTGACCACAGAATGCATTTCTTAGTTTCTAGAGGCTTAAATACTGTTTTGGTTTGAGAATTCATTTAAATTGCAAAGCAGAGTATAAAATCCATTATTTCATTCAACGGGTTGGATGGTAACAGTATAATTCTGTTATGGCTGTGCATGCCTAATTCTGTGTATGCCTAGTCAGAAGTAAGACCCATGGAGTTCATTGGGTTCGTTCCCAGTAAGATGGGTACATGATTCATATCTAAGTTAGTTGCATTTATTTGATTTGTTCTTATTAAAAAAAATATAAATAAAAAATAAAACATAGTTATATTGCTTTCACAATAAGCATGAGTCTCACTGAGTTTATTTGGAGCCTTACACTGAGATTAAAATAAATGACATCCAAAAGCAGTTTTAAAATACAGTTTTCTAAAATGGTTCATATTCAATTGATGAAAGCAATTGCCACAGATGTCCATTATATAAGATGTCCATTATATAAGGAGGCTGCCACAGCTGTCAGGAAAATTAGTGATGGCCCAATATCTCGGCTGCTCAAAATAAATTACTCTACCTCTGTCTTGAGTATACTTTTACTACAAAGATCAAGCCTTGCATAAGTGGGAAATGTGTGCCATCTGCAAATAAGACTGTCTACATTTAGAGAACTGAGATATGCCAATTCTGTTCATATATTTGGATATCACATGGTGACTATCAGTCCCAGCAGAACATGCACAGTTCTTATATAGGGTAGATAGACAATGCACAATCTGACTGATTTGGAGAAAGAAAGAAAGAAAGAAAGGAAAGGAAGGAAGGAAGGAAGGAAGGAAGGAAGGAAGGAAGGAAGGAAGGAAGGAAGGAAAATATAGCAACTCTATTCATATTGTTGGATATATCACATGCTAAGTACTATCACAAGTACATGTACAACACGTTTCTGCTGTTCCAGAGACCAGGACAAGGAGCAATGAATTCAAGCTGCAGGAAAGGAGATTCTACCTGAACCTCAGGAAGAACTTCCTGACAGTCAGGGCTGTCCGGCAGTGGAATATGCTGCCTCGTAGTGTAGTGGAGTCTCCTTCTTTGGAGGTTTTTAAGCAGAGGTTGGATGGCAGCCTGTCGGGAGTGCTTTGAGGGTGTTCCTGCATGGCAGGGGGGTGGACTTGATGGCCCCTGGAGTCTCTTCCAACTCTACATTACTATGATTCTATGATTCTATGTACAGTTGTATTGCAGAAGCCTAGATGCCACACTATTTAGTGGGTCTATTCAGAACCAGGCTCAAAAATTACCACAGCTGTATGGCACTGAATCCCTGGTGGCATTAAACCAAACCATGATTTTGGCTGGTAAGGGAATAATATATCTTTCCCCCCCTTTGGTAATCCTCACTTTCTAATAAGTATGTGATGCTACAGTAGTTGAGCATGAAGGCTCCTATCACAAGGATTAACCCCTGCAAGTTTCTGGCTGCCTTATATCTACTGTCACTATCTACAGCAAAAGGCTGAATAGTCACAGAAATTGCCATCCTCAAACAATTTCTCTCTCTTTTGATTCAAAATATATTTGATTCAATGCTGTATGCATTTCTTACATATTTCCACAAAAACCTTCCTTCCTTTTCAGTCTCAATAACAGTGAGACCACCACCGTGCTTCTTGCAGAATGCTTGGGCCCTTTCTTGAGGCAAAGTAATATTACTGAAATAATACTCATTGCTTTTATATGCAATCCAGCCATCTTCAATCCTTTTGAAAGAATATCCTGCAAAAGAGAAAGAAAATAACAAAAATAACAATAATTTCTCACCCACCTCTCCCATGGATCAAGGTGGGGAAAAACAACCAATTAACACAACATATAAAATGAGTTGAAAAACAGAACATCAATTAAAAAGAACAGTTAAAATGGATAATAACAATTTAAAAGAACAAATAATACAACTACCTAATTAAAACAGTCAATACATTTTTAAAATTCATAGTCAAAATTCATAAATTAAAATAATCTGAGTTGGCCTGCCAGAAAAGACTGGTCTTTAATACTGTTTTAAATTCAGACCAGCTGTCGCATTTCTTCTAGCAGGTCATTCCACAGTCTAGGGGCAGTTGAATAAAAAGTCCTCTGGGTGACTGTTGCCAGTCCAGTCCTGGCTGGTGGAAATAAATGTCCCTCAGAGGACCTGAGTGTGCTGAGCTGGATTGTATGGGAGAAGACAATCCTGTAGGTAACCTGGACCCAAACCATGTAGGGATTTGAAGGTAACAACCAATACTTTGTACTTTGCCTGGAAACTAATTAGCAGCTATTAGAGTACCAGTAACCAATCTGGCTGCCATGTTTTGAACCACTGAAGCTTCCAAACTTGATAAAGAGGTAGCCCAAAGTACAACACATTGCAAAAATCAAGCTTTTGGGTTAACAGAGCATGCACTACCATCTTTGGGTCCTCCAGTTCTAGGAAGGGGTGCAGTTGGTGTAGCAGTCAAAGCTGACAGTAAGCTTCTGGTCACCACATCTATCTAAGCTGTTATTTGGAGCAATGGATCAAGAAGCACTCCAGGCTGGAAACACAGACCCTTTTCGCACGTTACCTGTTTGCGTGGCTGGGCGGGGCATCTCACGCAAAAAGCATCAGCAGGAATGCTGCCACTTCCCTGCTGCAGCTTCCTGGTTGCGCGAGTGCCGTGCGAATGCCCCGCCCCTTCCTACCACAGTGCAACCTGGGAATTACAGGCTACTGCTGAGGCAGGAAGCACGACCAGCCTGGCTCCCGATGCACCGCACACCAGGTAAGTGCGCGCGGGCCCCAGGAGCATTGCGTGACCGCGCACCATTTTTGGCTTTAAGCCAAAAATGAAAAGGTGCGTGCACAGTCCACGTGAGGCCCTTGAGTGTCACTTAAATGGGAGTGTGTCATGCAGACTGCTCCTCCCATTTACGCGATGCTCAAGGGGCCCTCTCGCTTTAAAAACGGCATGTGAAAAGGCCCACAGTCTTTCAGGGAGAGCATAATCCCATCCAGGACTGGTTGATACAACTCCAAACCCAGGTTAGGATCCTTAACAGTAAGCACCTCTTGTCTTTCTGGATTCAGCTTCAGTTTGGTTTTCCTCATCCAGCCCATTACCTCCTCCAAGTATTCATTCAGAGGAGGCACACTATTCTTAAGCAAAGCTGTTTTTGAAGGCATAGAAGAATATATTTGAGTGTCATCAGCATACCAATAGCACCCCATCCCATGCCCCTGGATGACCTCTACTAGAAGTTTCATGTAGATGTTGAATAGTATTGGAGATAGAATGTCACCTTGTGGTATGCCATATAGCAGCTCCTTTTTTGAGGAGCAGCTATACTTAAGCACCACCATCTGGAATCCACCTGAGAGATAGGACCAGAACCACTGAAGCACAACTCTGATTCCCAGACCCTTCAGGCATTCCAGAAGGATACCATAGTTGATGATATCAAATGCCATTGAGAGGTCCAAAAGCACCGGCAGGGACACGCTTCCCCTGTCAGTGCTGGGGCAAAGATTATCCCTTAAGGTGACTGTAGCAGTCTCAACTCTGCATCATGCTCTGAAGCCAGTTTTAAATGGATCTAGACAACTTGAATCATCCAAGACTGCCTGGAGTTGGAAGGCAACTCTCAATCACCTTGCTTAAAAAAGGAAGAATTGATACTGGCCAGGAGTGCCTGTTATCAGCTTCGGCTGATATGCCAGCTGCGCCCCTTCCTGGAACTGGAACACCTCAAAACAGTGGTGCATGCACTGGTAACTTCACGGCTTGACTTCTGCAATGCTCTCTACATAGGGCTACCCATGTGCTTAGTCCGGAAACTTCAATTAGTTCAGAATATGGCAGCCAGGTTGGTCACTGGTAGACCTAAAACTGACCACATAACACCAATTCTGAAGTCCTTACATTGGCTGCCTATTAGTTTCCGGGCACAGTACAAGGTGTTGGTTCTTATCTTTAAAGCCCTTTATGGCTTGGGGCCAGCCTACCTGCGGGATCGCCTTCTCCCATATAATCCGCCCCGCACACTAAGGTCCTCTGGGAGGAATTTACTGCAGCCAATCAGAACTAGGTTGGCTGCAGTTACCCAGAGGACCTTCTCTTCTATCACTCCCAAGTTATGGAATGGCCTGCCATAGGAGACCCAGCATATTACCAGTCTTGACTGCTTTAAAAAAAGCAGTCAAGACTGCTTCTTCCGACAGGCCTTCCCAGACTAGTACTTCCACCGCCTCCCGCCAACTGTCTTGCTGTTCTTTTAATAGTCAGTTGATTGTTGTTAATTGTTAATTGTTGTGTGTTTTAGGGGGTTGGTTTTAGATGGGTTGGTGGGTGGGGAGGACTGGGTATGTTTTTTAATGTTTTTTAATGTAATTAATGTATTATTGTTGTTCGCTGCCTCGATCCATGGGGAGAGGGGGATGAAATAATAATAATAATAATAATAATAATAATAATAATAATAATAATTATTATTATTATTATTATTATTATTATTATTATTATTATTATTATTATTATTTCTGTCCACATTGTTATAGTGCTATTATTCCACTTTCAATATCCTGTGGAATTCTGGGGTTTGTAGTTTACTGAGGACAAAGAGCTCTTGGGTTGAGAATTCTAAATGCCCCATTGCTAAACTGCAAACCCCAGGACTCCATGGGATGTTGAAAATGGAATGATAGTACTATAACAGTGTAGTGTGGTCCAGAGGGTTCAAGGAGGGCTTTTTTAGAAGTGGTCATACCACTGCTTCTCTTAAACAAGATAAAAAAACTTCCCTCCCTGAGAGATGTATTAATAATATATTGTATTTGAGCTCTAATTGCATCTTCTCCCTGGATGACCAGTCAAGAAGGACAGGAATCAAGTGTACAAGTTGCCTTCTTTACATCAGTGGTACTTGCCAACTGAAACTGATACAGAGTAATCCTATATTGCTATTACAAGTGCCAGCACAATTTACATACATTATAATATTTTTGTATGAAATCATCCAACATACCAAAAGAATCACTTGGTTCTTGCTTCAAGGGTACACCTGAAAAATGAAATAACTATTAGTCACAAAATAATTGGCTTTAATGTTTAATAAATATTGTTATATTTTACACAAATATTTTAATAAATATTATTATAATATTTAATAAAAATATTATTTTTGAAAACAATAAGTCATTAAAAGAAAAGTAAAAGTTGCAACATTTTGTATTGCTACCTTACCAGATTGTAACATTCTGTACATAAACTAGAACGTTCCTTGATAATGTTACCAAAAGATGTATGTTACTATCATAGAAAAATTCTGTTAAGACTGTGCTTCGTGTAACTACCTATGTCTGAGTGATTAGATGCATACTTGATACCAATGTGTTCTAATGACAGAATGTTATAAATTGCAATTGAGAATGTAAAAAGGTATTTAATAAGAATGAAATTTACCCAATCTGTAGTTCTATCAGAGTGAAAAGTCAACCATCAATGTAGATATCAGGGTTTTTTTTCTTTTTCATGTTACCGTTATGTAGCCAGTCATTGTTTTGTCTTACCATCTGTTATTTACCATTTGTTTACATACTGTATTGTATTTTCAATTGTTGTTTCAATGTTGCTGTTTGTTTGTTCCAAATGATTTAATGGAAAATAATAACAATAATTTATATATATATATAAATATATAAAGAAATTACTTGAAGGCACATGACAATATACAAATAATAAAGTAAACAGGAGAAAGCAACAAGTTTTCCCCTTTGTTCACAATGTCTTCAGTGTACTAGAGTAGAAAACATGTCACATATAAGCTTGTGACATAATATAAAATAAGAATTTGAACTTTGGACTGTTTACAGTTAAGGTTATATACACTTCAAGTTGAACACTTTTTTCAGCCTCTTCTCTGAAAAGACTAAAAAAAGGGTGGGAATGTTGAAATCCTAGCAAATGAAGCCCTTGGTGCTTTTGCTTAATAAAAAACTGAACGTTTATGTTACCTCTTTTTATTTGGCAAATCCACCTATTCAATGATTCACATAAGGAAGTTGTCCATCCTCTGTAATATCCATGCATTATTTTGCAACCTGGCTTATTATTGTAGTAAAGCGATGACCAGTCATATCCACTTTGAAAATCTACCTACAAATAAAGAAGTAAATTTTTTGTTAACAATTGGTTTTCCTAAAACCATCAGCTGTAATATTTGGAAAAGAGGCAAACTTACAGTAATGGCGTTACAATGATTTATGTGTGTTGCTTGCATGTATTCACACATGCAGAGCAAGAGGGAGGCTGTCATTTCCTTACCAAGAAGTTGGGCATTTTTGGCAGAAAAGTTCTTAAAAGTTATATGAAAAGTTATTAAAAGTTATATGAAAAGTTATTAAAAGTTATATGATTGTTCTATTTCACTAATGCTGCACAGATAATATGTACTATGTAAATAATAAACCTCGTATAGTGTATTCTTAATCCCACTGGACCCTAAGCTTTGTATGCAAATTCTGGAAGTTACTTTGGCCTTGTGGTCTGAAGGAATTGTAGTCTGAAAATAAAATTTCCAAACTCTCATGATAGATTAAGGCCCTTTCCACATGCAGTTATTAAGATGGGCCAATGTGTCTTGCCACGGAGGTCTTCTGAATGTTGGAGCAGACTAGGTTCGGTTTATTTACCTTCGTTCTGCACGTAATTTTGACTAAATGTGCCCCCATGTCGTGGTAAAGCATGCGATTTGAAAACTGGAAGAAATCAGTTTTCCAATTTTCCAGATTGATCTGATTTGTACTTTCACAGTGGTGCAGACACGTACATTCGCACCAATGTGAATTGGTGGTTGGGGAGGGCTCATGGGAGGAGCCAGGTATGGGCTTTCGCATGTACACACGTATGCAATGATGTACTAAACCATGCAAAAAAAGAAGAAAAGGGCCAATCACAGCCGAGGGCCAGGGTGAGGGGAGTAGCAGGAGTGGCCATGGCGGAGGCAGTGTGGATTCATGAACTCGCACTCCTCCAAATCAGAATGGAACATACGCAGTAGCTGTATGGAAGGAAATGAGGGAAAGTCCGCCTTGTTTCGAGCCCAGAAAATCCAGTAAGAAACGGCATGAACCGATTCACCAGCCTCATGCAGAAAGGGCCTAAGTTACAAAGACAGACTGTCTTGACTGTGGGCCAGATCAGTGCAAACTTTGTATCCATTATTTTCATTGATTTGACTGTATTCACAACACTAAAGCAAAGAGACAATGTCCAGTTCTATACTTTGTTTAGCAAAGTAGTCACGGCTTAGTAGTAGCACGTATGCTTTTCTTGCAGGACATTTCAGGTTCAGTCTTCCCCTGGTAAAATGATTTCGGGTACTCATCCTGAAAATAGCTCTATGTGACTTTCAAGAGAACAACTGTCCATCAGAGCAGGTAATGCAGATTGACTCTTTTTTATTGTTATTTTTATCCTTTTTAAATATTTACAAGAAAGAAAAGCAATAACAAGAAAAAAAACAAAAAATACAATAAGACATGGTGGTAAAGAGAAACATATTGTATCAAACAATAAAAAAACACAGATTGGAAAAAAATGAACTAACAAGCAAAAACTATATACACATAAACAAAACAATGATCTAGGGGCAAAAAAGGACATTTAGACTTCTCCACATGGTGAGGTTTCAGTCTTAGCTAAAAACCAATAATAATACCTTTTACAATTAAAAACAGTAGTGAAAAAATAAATAAATAAATAAAATAATGGGTTATAAGAACCATCCTATACCATTCCCTTTTATCAATATTGCCCTCAATGATGAAGAAGACCTGTAATTAAAAAAAGGAGTTTACTACCCTTTCCTACAATACATAAACATCAGAAAGAGTTTATTAATATTACTGCACATAAGTACTAAGATCATTCTAATTATATACAAATAAGTTGTATACCCATAAGTAACTGAATTGCAATAGTACAATCATATGGCAGATTGACTATGTCAGCTAAAAGAAAAAAAATAAAAAAGAAAAAAAAGTATGAGGGCAGCTTCAGGAAATATTTTGGTCCCTTTCAAAATCACAATCTTCATCCCTCAAATGGAGAAAAATCTTCACTGCAGCCCTAGTTTTCAGTGACTTACTGGTATTTGCTCACATATTGGGAGTATATGCTGTGTATTTGAGAGAAATGTTTAGCTACATACAATAATTTTTACATAGTGCCAATAAAAATATTGTCTTGTCATTTGAATAACCCACAAAAGTCATATTGTGGGGGTTATAAAAGGTCTATAGGGTGAAGTATTTTCTGAGACCATCTAAAACATTCCATAATATCAAATATGTGTAGAGCTCCAAGCTCTTCATATACACCAGCTAGGTAATACAACAAACTGCAAGTTATGTTATTGTTATGCATAAAGCAAATGGAGTGGACTGACAACTGCAACTGGCATCATTATCATCATCATGTGTGCTGCAGCTGACAACATAACCAATAAACAGTAAGAACAGGGGTTCTGCACGGTTACTGATTAGAGCAACTTGTCTTGCTTGAGGCAGCCTTCCTCCCAACTCCCCATGGGTCTCTTCTCTCAGTACTCCCCCATCTATCATTGTGTAGATAAGGATTAGCCATCCTACTTCAAGCTCCATGTGTACCCAACAGTTAATATTGCATGGTTTCTTTACATCAAACACCCTTCAGTTGGGCCCCAAGACAATAAACTATAGAAAATCAGGTAGAAATGCACATATGTGATGGACCCTGGGAGAAGTGGTATCCTGAGTGGTAGAAAAGCTGCCCAGCAACAAGGGAGTAACCAGAATGGCCACTCCAGAGGAAACCCCAGCCCCATTTACTGGGAAGCAGGGGTTTGAGAGCTGAGTGGAAATGTATTTATAGCGGGCACACTGGTTCGTTAGAGAGAGATTTCCAGAGGAGTCAAACTTTCAGGGATCAAGGGTGAAGAGTGAATCTTTCAGCCAAAGGAGTTCTCATTCAATCAAGGGGGGCTTGAATAAGGGGGTGTTTTCTCAGGGAAAGCCTAGAGAAAGGCAGAAGAGACATCAACTCACTGTTAAATCTGGTTAGAGGGAGTGGCCTAGATTTGAGAACATATCCCTTGGCAAAGAGGAAAGCCAGAGGGCTGTGTGTGTGTGTGTGTGTGTGTGACCTTGATGCTGTTATAAAAAGATAAGAAACGGTTTAAATGCATTCTAAAGATCTGGTTGAACTTGGACACATTTACAAAGCCAATACTTTATTCTGTTCGTTGTTTTAAAAAAGATTATATTATATTTTCTTATAAAGTTGGTCTCAATTCCCAGTGGTTGTAACCAACCAGAACCGTGCTACCATAAATATTTAAAGGGAATTTTAATTAATAACTGAAAGGTTTTACCCTGGTTACACAAAGGTGGTGTTTTCAGGGAAAGCCAGAGCTGTGCATAAAGTGGCAAGGTGCTTTGGCAGACTAGGGTATGTGGGGAAGCTACCATTCCAGTCTGAGAGAAGAGAAAGCAAGGGCTTGTCTGTTGTCACCACAGCATAGCTCTTTAATGTTAATCTCTTTCCAACAAGCACCCTCTCTTATGCTCCTTTGTAAATTCATGGGTCAAAGGAAATTTAAGCTAGACCTTTCTAGTTCACCTTCTTAGCCACTCTGCTACATCACAACTCATATTTTGACTGACTTCTTTAGACCACTATAGGCAGGCTTTTGAATGATCTTTATGGAGACTCTGAGATGACAAATAATCACTGTGAAACACTTCTGAAAGAGCGTGTCCACAGATTATAAGTTTCTTCTATAATACACAGAAAGGGGAACCTTTGGTTGTTCTAGAATGTGGTCTCAAACTGTAGGGACAAGAGCAAGACCTTAAAGGCAAGTATCCTGAAGTCTGTATAACTGTGTGCCATACAGTGTGAAGCAGCATCCTATGTAAAAAGAAAAAAAAGTGGAGGGATTCCAGGGCACATACACAGAGAATACTCAGCAAAAATGTTAATGTGAAAAAAGCAAGACAAAAACACTGTAAAGGGATAATGTTTACGGCCTTTCTAATGCCAGATGCAATAGTTCTGACTATCATTTAATTAAAGTTGAAGCTCTGTAAATAATTTTGCACACTGAAAATTCAGACTGATCTTAGTGATCAGCTGTGTGGGCTCCCCCCTCCCCAACTTTCCAAACCAATGTTTATACTGTTGGGCTAATAATAACTAAATTATCAATACACCAGTATTAATTTACTTACAGGAGAGTCATCACTCCAAGCCAATCCCTTCTCAGGATCCAAAGTATTTAAACCAATCCAGAAATCTTCTCTGACTCTTCTAAAATACAAACAGGAAAAGCCTAAAAAATATGTGTGTATATGTGCCTATATCTATATCTATATCTATAGGCCTAAATTGGACATAACAGCTTTGCTAGATTTGTGTAAGTGGTAACACAAGAGACATCTTATCGCTTGCACATCCAGTTGTGCAATGGAAAATTACACTAGACCCCATTGTTGTCACAATTTTGGAAATTCTCTTCCACTAGTACATTGACACATTTGGATTCAGGCTGTTGATTTCACAAATATGTAAAAGACAAATGTACTTTGTGAAACTTAGAATTTTAAGATGGATAGAGCTGAACATTATCCATTTGTTCAAGATTAAGAGCTATTGAAATGGGTAGCATTTACTTCTCTCTAAATGAAGAAAGGTAAAAATTGTTACAGTCAATAGACTGAGTTAATTATCTCTGATCTGATGAGATTTCATGATTAATACTAATTATATCCAATAAGTATTTTCAGAATTCAGGATTACTATTCAGATGTGAGGGCAAGGAGATTCCCTAGTAAAGGAAATCTCAGCAAGATGTATACATGGTTAAGTATATAACCACGACAAATCTCTCCCACCATTCTGATATTATTGTTATTTTCATACATCATGAAGATTATTACTTCTGCTGAAGGCTAATTTTTGATATAAGAGGTAGTCTGAGTTTTTCTAAAAATCAATATCATCATCATCATCATCATCATCATCCAACAATCAAAAAGTGGACATTTATTTTCTTATCTGTCTTATCTGTCTTCAGCTGCAATCCTAACCACTCTTTCCTGAGATAAGTATCACTGACTACAATGGAATTTATAACTGAATCAATACACACAGAGAGTTGTGCTGCTTATGGATGAGTCTAATTCATGGATTTATTTATTTATTTATTTATTTATTTATTTATTTATTTATTGAATTTTATTTATTTAATTCTCAGATGAAGTTAGATCTTATCTAAATGTTGGGCCAGAACTCCTTTTGATTTTTAGATAATGTAAAGAAAAAAGCATTTTGTGAAACTCACTCTGACTTTAGCACGTCTTGCTCCTTTTGATTATGAATAGAAGCCAGGTCTCCTCCAATTTCTCTACAAAAATCTCGTGCTTCAAACCATGTTTTCTTATGATATTTTTCATCATGAAATATCTAAAGGCATAAGAACATCTTTTATTAAAAACATCAACCACTCCTGTATAAAATACCTTCCTCTGGATTTTACAAATTTCCTTCATTGTTTCCCCACTTGTGCTCTGTAACAGACATACTACAAAGATATCTGTACATGACACAATTTGAAGCAATAAATGAATACAGTGAATATAATGATGTGATTAGCTAAAGAATAATTCTTAATTTCCTCACTGTGAAATCAAGTTTAAAACAGGTCTATGTTGTGGTCTCTTCCATCTGTATGATTCTATGAAACTATGTTAAAAAGGGGTTCCATTTTTAGTTGAAGAGCTGTACCACAAGAATAATTATGAATATATTTAAGCAGATATGTTCTGACAAAATCTTTGTATTAATTAATTCATTTATACATTAGTATTCTGCTTTCTACGTTATGCCTCAGCACATTATGATTCTCTAAAACATGGAAATCTATGAAGAAACACCACCACTTCAGAGAAACCATGCACTTTATATCAGAGTTAAATCTAATGGTCCCTTAATAGGTCCACTCTAAATAGGGCCATTTCTACACTGCCTAATCATCATTTCAACAAAATCTTGCAACTGGTACCCACTTCTAAATTCCAGGTTTTCATCTTTGCTTCACTGTATGTAAGAGGGAGCACTTCGCCTGAAAAATCTGCATACTTACTTTGAAGCATACATTCCTAGTTGGGCTTGGGTTCCATTCTTTTGGGCACGGTGGAGGGGTAGTTACTGGTGGGACAGGTGGAGGTGTCACACCTTCTGCCCATTGTTTGCAAAGGAAAGCTGCCTTCTCTTCACAGTTTATAACATCCCATAGTCCAGCTGCAGTTCCTGTTCTCATGGCCACACAGCCACGAAGTTCCCCTTTGTGAGATAAAAGGTAAGAGCCAGTTGCACTGAAGCTGTCTTCATATAAACACCTCTTTTCCACCCACTTCCCAAAAAAAGAATTGAAAGGCTTTCCACAACCATACAGTCAGCCCTCCATATCCATGGATTCTGTATCCATTGATTCAACCAACCACAGCTTAAAACTATTTTTAAAAATAGAAAAACAAAGTTTTATTTTGCCAAAAGATTTTTTTATAAGGGATGCAATTTTATCTAGAGACTTGAACATCCATGAATTTTGGTATTCATGGAGGGAGGGATCCTGGAAGCAAACCCCAGCAGATACTGAAGGCCCAGTGTATATTATCCCTATAGTAATTTTGGAGTACATACCAGGCATTTTTGAATTCCAGTGGTTGAACAGAATTTTGTCTCCATTGGTCCAGTTGAATGTCCCTGGTTGCTCTACATTTGAAAGGCCTATCCAGAAATATCTTTCAGAATGGAGTCCAACTAGACTTGTTAAGTAGGCCTGTTCATATCTGGGGAGAAGAGCAGGTTATAAATGTGTTAAAACCACATAAGTTTTATTAATGTTTTGGATTTTGAATTTAAACTGAATATTTAGTATAGTCCAGTTCTCATACATTCAGAATGCAGAGCCTAGCATATTCATAATAAAGCACAGAAATAAAGTGGGAGGGGTCTGTGCTTCCATCTTTAAGCAATACATCTTCATTTTGAGTGAACCAATGAAGATCAGTTTGACATAGAATTATACATGTTAGAACACACAGTAAAAATACAAAATATAAACAAACAATATGAAGCATATTGTTAAGGGCTTTAAAAGCCATTCCGAAAAACATTTACTCATTTTAAGATTGACTCTGACAATCTTTAACGCCAAGGACAATAGGGAAATTAATAGCAATGAACTTGAACACAATGCAGAAGATTCAAGGCAGAGAGCTAAATCAAGAGGTGATGAATGAAGTGATTCCTTGGTAGATCATACACAAGGAATTTTGGGCAGATAAATTGAAGAAAAATTACAATCAAGTGACAATATGGATTGAATAATAATATGGAAAGGTTTTCAGCATCTAGAAAAATTTACTCCTTAGGCATGGGCCAACCAAATCCTCAAATCCTTGGCAAGGATTCAAGATTCAGGAATCCAAATCCCTGCACCAAAATAGGCAAACTGGATCTTTCAAATCCACCAACCAAATAGTTTGTTGGAGACCAGGACACCTGAAAACCTGGGAGACCAGGACACCTGAAAACCTGGGAGATTAGACACACAAGGGGAGATGGCAAGTAGGTGAGTTTTTCTCTTGTAGAAATAATGGCCTTTGCTAACAATTTCAGAAATTACATCTGGGGTTGTATTCTATTTAAATTGAACATTTAAGTTCAGCACTATTTTCTGTGCTGAAAATCAATGGCATCGATAAATTCTGGGGTGAGTGGGTCTGACACCTATCAGAAGTAGTGGGGCCCTCTAGAGGGCAAGGTCACACAATCTCATCCAGGGATTGCCACATGTAGACCAGTCTACCTCCTTCCAAAAGACCAGTGCCGGTTTTAAACCTATAGCTAGAATAGGATGAGAAGTGAAATGTCTGTCATGGTTTCTCGTGAGCTACATGACAAACCACATGTAGCAGAAAAGAAAAATTGTTTTTAAAAATTGGCACCTCTGGGGCCTGCCAAAGGCCTGATTGATTGGCAGGACCCTGGGTATGCAATAATCGTGGCATAAAGCCACGTATGCACCATGGAGGCTGCCCGTGTAAATCTACAGTAAATCTTTTGTATACCTGTCCTCCACAGAAGTCAGAAATCCCTTGTTTGCTTCACAGAATGTCTTTGCTTCTGAAAATGTTACAGCAGTCTGCCTGATGAAGTAACAATATAAACCATGCCTTTTCCAGCCCTGTCCATAGAAAAGAACCAGAAGCCACAGGTTACTACAACTTTAGCATCATTTCATATATTGCACAATTACATCCATCTACGCAGGAACTGGCCTAAAATGGACTTCATGATGAACTATAAGGACTCTATGATGACTATGCTAAAAGAGTTGTCTTCTTTCTCCAAAGCAAATTTTTGACAGGAATGTCATGACCTGAGATTCTCTTTATGATTTACACAGATGTAATGTTCTTTTACACCTGTGTGTAATGCACTTTTTGGAATGGTATAAAGTGGCAGCTGGGAGACAGAAGAGAACACATTTGCATCACCAGAAAAAGCTGCTCTGCCAACTGTAGAGTAGTTTAAAAACCAGCAGGGCAGCTTTCTCTTTTGACAGAGACAACTTCCCATGCTGTCATCCACTACACATAGCCATGTAACTCATGCTTTATGCTGTGCCTCTGCCATCATCTTCACCTCTGCCAGTGTAGTAATATGAACCAACAGAACCCCAGACCATCATGTTTTTGGCCAGATTTCTCCTGAGCATGGAGACATTGATAGATCATAACTAGAGATGGAAGACAAAATAATATTAACCAAAAGTTTTAAACAGCAATAGTAAGATTTCCTACATGATTTGATGTTGAGTTGATTCTGTGGATATTCATATTACGATTCATTGAGACAGTCTAGTGTTGAAAATAAATTATTTTGTGGATTTGTAATGCATTTATTGTTTTCCTGATCTTCAAGATTAGTGAGGATGGGCATATATCTTTCAGTTTCCCATCTCTGGAGAGAAACTGGAAGTAACAGCTTTTCATTTTGTTCAAATTGTAATAAATTCATAGATTTCAAAATTAGCTCAAGCATGCTTTAGTGAATGAAGCTCAGTCACAGGGAAAACATGTACATTAACAAAAATGTATTTAGAAAGTACATAGGAAAAGGATTATCAATCTATATGCAAAATTTTCATGCCACTGTAGGGCAGACAAACTGTAAGAGTACTGATGGTCAATGTCTTCATAAACACTTTCAAAGTAAGAAACATTTGTGCAAGTAGATTTATTAAACCTCTAGACAATTTGCTATACGCTTACTTTCTGGCATTTTGGATCAACAGGTTCAGCTTCTTCAGAAACAGATGTCAACGGTTTTCTTTTACATATGTAACCCAATTCTTCTTCACAGAAATAGTCTTCCCAGTACCCATTCTGGACATGGGAAAGCAAAGAGGCATAAATTATCATAGGCAAAAGATACATTACCTTTTCATTTTTCTCAGGCAATATTTGAAAATTTATATACAATTTTTACACAATTTTTACATGGGTTGGACAACTTCACAAAATGTTATGTCTATTATAATTGTACTTGTTTGAAATCTACAGCACAAATTGATGCACTATATTATTGAGAAAACATTTATGAGGCAAATATTTTTGTCAAGTCAGTGAACAAATGGAGTTACCACCTGCAGAAAGTAGTAAACATTTGAAAATACATTTCTATCCCAATTTGAAAACTTAGAACTGAAATGGCTCAGTTCTCATTCATGTAAAATTACACTTCTTCAGCTTACATTCTGTAATAGGAAGAGGCAAATTCTGTAGTCTTTATAAATTATACCTTATTAATTATATTGTTTTATTTTACCAAACATAAAGTGTGGTTTTAAATAAATAAATTACTATAAATATATTAATATAAATAATGGAAATTTATAACTATTTTATTATATTATTTATTTATTTATATTTTATTTTAGCCAGTGCTAGGAGTTTATAATTTTTAGGTATTATGAAGAACTATTATGAAGAACAAAAAAACTATCAATCTTACTAGGCAACCCATCTGACTTCTCAGATTTTAGTGGACATTTCCCATCCAGTTGCTGGTGTATTCTTAGTTACTAGAAGCTTCCTTTCAACCATTGTTTCTCAAACTGATAAATATAGGTTGGAGTCTTATGCACAGACCCTTGAGATTAAGCCCTGCTGAACATGGTAGGACTTACTTCTGAATATATCTGAACAGAAATGAAATAACACTGTTAACATTCAAAAGTACTTTTCCATATGCCAAGAATACTGATTGCATAGTTGGAACCTGATACAAAATTAGGTGCATATAAGTCAATGATAGAATGGGATCGTGGATGTCTCTCATTCATGGAGTTGTTTTAAGCTGAAGTCAACCTGATGGCAAATAACAACAGGGTCTATTGGTTCTGGTGGTTGTAGGCATGCCCTGTTCTGCACAAACTGGGTTACCAACAGAGGAAATTGTTGCATGGGAAAATACATTTTTAGTTAGCTCTCTAAACCTATAATTCTTAACCTATGGCCCATGTACTGTCTGTCCAGGAATGGTCTTTAGCGAGTCTACAAACAAGAGGCAAAAATGTATGTTTTTTTTCCTATGACTTTGACTGTTATGTTTGTATATACACTTTTCTGAGGATGAGAAGGACAACTTTAATCAGATTCTCGAAAATGACCCAGAAAAGATTAAGAAATAGAACTTAACTTCTGGACAGTCGTTCACAGTGATGTAGACTGAACTCGACTGAATTGGATTCAGGTTGGACTTTTAAGTCACTTCAGTGACTCAACTCAGACCCAACTCAACAATAAACGATGCACTGACTCAACTCGAGACTTGTATATTTTTTATGACTGACTTGCTACCCTTGGTTCAGTAACATAACACATTCATCCAGAAATCTGATGACTTTGAACAATGCTTCCATCTCTTTTTGCCTACTGGTAACATGACAATCCATCTCAAGCCCAAAGTGTGGGTGCATTTCTCAGAGGGAAACAGCAAATGGGCTAGGTAATGGGCTTGAGGTCTGCTCAGCAGTCTGTCCCTGTGCATATCAGAGAAGCCTTCTAAAAATTTCCCTAAGAGCAGAAGACAAGATTCACTCCCAGAGTGCAGGATGCATTTCTCAGAAGGGAACAGCAAACGTGTTAGGCAACAGGTTTGAGGAGGAAGGATCTTTCCTTCTAAAGCTTTTGAAGCTTCAGTAATGGGGAATAAGAAGGATTCTATTTCCCACTTCGGAAGCTGCAGATGGCAAAATAGCAAATATGGAGGGCCAACTCTGCTTAAAGTGTTAAAACTGTCTTTATTTGACTCTGTCCAGGAATTCTGAAATATAGGTTGGGGTATAAAGCTGGCTCCCAGACTTGAGACTTGACTTGAAAGTATCTTCAAGGTTTTGAAATTTGATTTGAGACTTGAAGGTAGAGACTTGAGACTTGACTTGAGATTTGAAGTAAAAAACTTAAATACATCACTGGTCTTTCATACATTTTATATATAACATAACATTCTTTGTTATTGTACGGTATTATTTGTTTTTTCTGTTTCTGTTTATGCTTTAATGTATAAAATGAAGAAGAAGAAGAAGGAGGAGGAGGAGGAGGAGGAGGTATTATTTGTTTTTTCTGTTTCTGTTTTTGCTTTAATGTAGAAGAAGAAGAAGAAGAAGAAGAAGAAGAAGAAGAGGAGGGGGAGGAGGAGGAGGAGGAGGAGGAGGAGGAGGAGGATGGAGGAGGAGGAGGAGGAGAAATGCAAGGGAAGTACATCTCTGCCCAATATATAGGAGTGACATTTGTTTACCTCTCCACTCATGATGACACAGTCCTCTTGCACATTATTTACGTGTGTGGGTTCTCCTCGCTGCCACTTGGTAAATCTTACTGAAGAACCATCACTCCATTCAAAATACATTGCAGTCTTCTGGTCATTCAGTCCTATCCACAAAAGGTCTGTTGGTCCTAAGAACATAAATGCATGTTATATATTTATATCCATGCTCAGACTGAAAGAGCCTGCTTGTTGACCAGGATTGTCTGGTATATACCTCTATGGATGTACAAGTTACAGAAGCAGGAGAGAATTCATAACCACAATTAGATATTTCTGTGTACAGCTGAAAGGTTTCACTGGAACTTTGTTTTTACATAATTGTGACTTCTGAGCAGCATCTAATAGCCAGTTTCACCTCTAAACATTTAAATTGCTCATGCCTTATAGACACCATATCAGAGAGTATGTGCCCTCCAGTACAATTCTTGCCAATCAGGGGGAACAGACAGTTGATACACAGGAAGAATTTTATGTGTCAATTATGATTAGGATTTGAAAAGCAAGCTCTCAAGAGACTAGCCTGCTTCCAACAGTTTTAAGATTGAAAGAAAAGTTAAATACTTAGATATTATTTTGACAAGAAATACAAGGCAACTGTATGAAAACAACTATGTCAAGACTTGGAGAAAGCAGATATGGAAAAATGACAGAAACTAAACTTGTCCTTATTGGAAAGAATTTCTACAGTAAAAATAAATACACTTCTGAAGATGATATTTCTCTTTCAAATGATTCCAATTTCAACCAAGGAAATGCTGTTTAAAATATGGCAAAGAACATTTCAACATTCATTCAGGGAGGCAAAAAAACCTAGAGTGAGATTTAAGATTTTACAAGATGCTAAAGAATGAGGTGGTTTTGGACTACTCAACTCAAAGTCTATTTTGCAGTTACATGCTTTGCCAGGATTTAAAAATGGATAACTTTGAAAGATAATAAATGTTTGAATTTAGAATACCCTGATCTAAGATTTGGATGCCTATTTATGGTATGAAAAAGTTAAGGTTAATGTAGCTTTTAATAATCATTGTGCCTTATTAAAAATATGGACTAAATATAAACAGAGATTATGTCCAAAGATTCCACTTTGGATTTCATCACAAAAAGCCTTTTACAGAACAGAAATGAGAGCAGACCATTTACAGATAACTTATTATGACTTTTTAAGGAAATAAGAGTAAGATTATACAATGAAAATAATACAACTACTCCAGGAAGAAGGTCATTTAATACAGTGGCTCTCACACAGACAATATTACTTAAGATTTCTTGAAGACAAAAAGAATGAAGACTTTGAAAAGACCAAACTGGATTTGGAAGTTCTGTTATGAGATAATGAGGAACATTTGATTGCCAAGCTATATAAATTTTTCTTGAAAATGGTGATGGAAGAAGAGCAGGTGAAGGAATGTATGATCAAAGAATTTTGGATACTCAGTATCTATGAATCAATGGGAAAGACTATGGACAAAAGAAATTAAAAAGGTACTCTGTCATGACTTATAAAAAAAATTATTATAAAATGATGTTACTCTGGTATCTTACTCCAGAAAGACTTTCCAAAATGCATAAAGAGATGAATAATAGCTGTTTGAAGTGCTTGGACCATGTTGGCTCTTTGTATCATATGTGGTGGAACTGTGAAAAGGCTAACCAGTTTTGGAAGATGATACAGAATATAACTTAAAAAAAATTGAAATCCCAGATCACTCAGTCTCCAGAATTGTTTTTATTAGGAATTTGGCAGGAAGATAGCCAGCTATGATAAACAATGACAGAGAATAATTTAATATATGTTATTAGCAGCAAGATTGGTCTATGCAAAATACCGGAAAAAACCAAAAATCCTAACAACGAATGAATGGCTTGCTAGATTGATGGCAACTGTGGAAGTGGATAGACTGACAAATAGATTAGAAGGTTCCCCAAAAAAGGATTTGGAAAAAAATTGGCAATTATTAGTTCAATATTTGAGAGAAAAAGAGGATGAAACTATTATTTTGCGGGTCTGAACTTGTTACTATTTTGCCTTGCTTTGAATAGAGGAATATATATCTTGATATCATGCAAATAGATTATTTTAGTTTGTTCCTATATTCTAATAGTTCTTTTTTACAGCTATATATTACAAATATTGTGTTAGATATTAAAAATATTCTAAGTTGATTAATTCATTCAGTTTTTGTAGTCAAGATATTAACTAATTATGATATAAATACCTATGTGTATACTTACTTATTAATTCAAATATATTATAGAATCATAAAATCAAGATTAAGCAGCAAACGTTAATTTTAATAGTACGTGTTAGATCTACTGTACTAGTTTTTAGATAGAAAACTATGGATAGTTGATAGTTGGGGTGAGAACCACCTTTTAATTATGTGTAAGTATTTGTCTTCTTAATTATTTGTACTTTTTAGTTTAGACAAATTTGTTGTTACTGGTTAATCTGTTATTTAAATAACTTAATTTAGGATGTTAGTATGTTTTTTCGTTCATGTTAATATTTTCAGATGTTTATTTGGATGGTGTACTGTGTGTTGTGTTTTTTCTTTTAAATATTCAATAAAATATAATAATAATGATGATGATGATGATGAAAAAAAAGGATCCAGCCTCCTTCAAAACCACTCCTAAGTCAACACTTCAGCAGATCCTGTTGCAGAATATACTATTGCTATGGATGTAATAATTATGAATATTAACATTTTCATTTTCTTGAGTTGGGAGGGAAGCCCAAATATTCAAGGGCTTCAATAACATTTACTTGCTTACAATTGCCAAAAGAAAAAAAAAACCAACAAAAAACCCCCCACCCTGCCATGATTTTATAGACACATTCACACACACACACACACACACACACACACACACACGAAGCCAGAATGTTCTGGATGTACATACTGTAACCAAGCTGAGAAATCACGAAGCTGTATTCTTCAATGTTGTGTATACTTATTAAATCTCCATCTGCCTTTCGACAGGACGTTAATGCATCCTTCCATGTCTTAATTTCTCTATTAAGACGGTAGCAGTAGCCTGCATATCCAACCCAGCCATCTTGACATTTAATTGGCTTTAAACCATCTAATAAGAGAACAATAATGAATTTTGTATTATGACGTCTTAAGAAAGAACAAACTATTCTATTGTATGAGGACATTATAGCTATTATATATGTCAACAATATACTATACACACACACACACACACACACACACACACACATACTTTGGTAATAATGTATCTTTCCATAAAGTAACCTGACTATTGGAATGATGACTACTATATGACCACTGCTTCTTTCTAAAACTCCTCTACAATTTTTGTACAAAATTCAGAGGACATTGTTTCTTGAAAAATAAATTTGGTAGCTACTCTGCAAACCTGTAAAATAGAAATAGGAGGAACTAGAACTGCATATATAGACTGTGTATATGGATGCCGCCCATGTGTGTAGGCTACTCTTTAGAGCTGAAGAGTTAGGCATGGATTTATTCTATACCTTTTCCTAGAATACTGAGAGAAAAAGTCAAACTAAATGCCAAAATCATCTATAAGTGGAGGTATGATGATAACTACCTAAGAAACCTCTCTATAATAGCACAACATGACTTGTCTACATACTTACTAAACAGAGCTAGCACCTTTTTAGCTTCTGCTCTTGATATTTTTTATCTAACCCCACACCAAGCTAACAGCAATTGATATAAAAAATGAAGAAAACACTATTGCAATGTTCTTTATCTCTGTTTGAGATTTCTACTTGTGTCCTATGATTTTTTAAAAAACATTATCTTTGTGTCTTACTTTTTTAATAGTAGACCTGCAAGAAGCATACTTTAAACAGTGTTCCCAGGCAATCTCCCATCTATTAACCAGGCCCAGAAATCTTATTTCAACATGGTTTCTGCAAGATATATCTTCAAACTGCACTGTGACTCTAACAGAGAGATGTACTGGCAGACATTTCAAATAATTCAGTGTTCCTGTCAGATTATTCTATTCCATATATCTCCAATATATCTCCAAGTAGAGCCAATAAATATTTTTAGGTTGTGTGCATTTGTTACCACTGTCATCAAAATTTAGCACAATCATGTGAACATATTTTTGACTGATGCAGTATTTCTACAGTTAAACATCATTTTGCTATTAGTCTCCTACCTTCAGGAATAACTGAAGAATCGAGTGAAGAGTTATGCTTTTTGCAAATGTATCCAAGTTTCTGTTCACATTTATCATTCACCCAATGACCATTCTTAGACTGCATTGATCCACAGATCTTTTCAGATTCTGGAGATGGACTGCCTTTTTAAAAAGAGCATGACAAACAAAAGATCTTACATTAACTTTTTAAGACTTTAAACATGAAAATAAATTCAAGTTAGTCCTGTTTTATTATCCTTCAGTGGTATTTCAAGAACACAGTCTATCAACCACAGCTTGCAAAAGCACATCAAATTCAATATGTTGGTTCTAATTAATTAATTCCCTCTCCCACTCCATCACGATATCATTCTTCCTATTAACATGATTTGAAATGTCTATGCATAATGAATTAAGAGGTATCATTATATTTGTGGAAGTATTTACTGTCCATCCACCCACAACATTAAAATTTCTTTTTTCTAGGGTACAAGGGGCTTTCTTTTATCTTTATCATCAGTCTGGAGACTGGAGACAAGAGGTAGCAGCTATTTCATAGAATCATAGAACTGTCAGAGATAAGAGCCATTGAATCCAAACCCCTACCATGCAGGAATACACAATCAAAGTATTCCCAATAAATGGCCATCCACTTGGTGTTTAAACACCTCCAAAGAAGGAGACTCTGCCACACTCCCAGGCAGTATATTCTACTGTCAAACTGCTCTTACCATCAGGAATGCCTGCAATGGTGTTGGAGAAAATGCACTGAGGTTTGTAGCTCCAGGTAATTTTTACATGGTACAGCAAATCAAATTTGCATCCTGAGCAGTTTTTGTATTACACAGGGACTCAGGTTTACAAATTGGCAAGCTTTCGAAGGGCACAGGAACTCAGGTTGGGAGACTGGCAAGGTTGTATAGGCCACAAGAAATCTAGTTGGCAGGCTGACAATGTTTATATGCCTAAAGACTCTTGCACTGAGGCAAATTGCTAACATTTACAACTTGGACTTTGAAGGAACCCCAACAAAATGTGCCTTTAAGGCAAAAGTAACAACCAAAAATGCCATTCCACATAAATCTGTTTATGTTTAATGTGTTTCCACATAAATCTCAGGGTTTCTTTAAAAACGAATGACCTAACTAATGAATCAACTAAAAATTAATACAACAAATTAAATTGGCTGTATTCCAACAGTAACAACATCCTATTCATTTCCCTATTTCCAACAATCAGCATTAACGAATCAATGTTTATACTTAATGTCTTACATATTATTAAAAAAGAAACATCCTGTATTGGATTAAAACACATTAAATATAAACAGCGATTCTAAAATTAGAGAACAGCACCCCCAGAACAATCAACTGCAATATTAATAATAAATCTTGCCCTAATTTTCATTGTTGTCAGGGCAAAAAGAGAAACCTTTCGAGTTACCATAGAGTCAATGTCAGACAGGAGATAGAAAAACTTTTCTGAAATTGTATTTGCACATAAATGAGACAAAACCGCTCCCAAAAATTTAGTTCTTTGTTCAGAATATAGTGAACAAAAGAACAAGTAGTGAGGCAAATCCTCAATTTCTGGGTCCCCAAACTACATAAATGAAGGGCAAAAGGAATGTGAAAATATCTACCTCAATCATATATTGTTGCAATTGATACTGTATTAATTGACTTTTATTTACTATGTGTGAGAATGCCATATGGTCTAAGTATTAATAAATTACTACTACACTACTACTACTACAATAGTTAATGAGCCAAACTCTGATATCAGCTAGCAAGAGGAAAATATGAATGAGCTGTTCTCTGTGAGAGTGGCAAATCCCCAGGTGGACTCACCGGGTTGTTCTGACAGTTATACAATTATATTACATAGATGCTATATTCTTTCTGAAGATCACTTATATTATTTTAAGAGTTGTGGTGTAGTTGTGGTTTTATCACAGTTACTGGAGAAGAGGCACTGTTGTTGTCGTGTGGGCCCTTTCCGCAACTCACCTTTTCTCAGCACTGGGTTGCAGTGCTTGTGCAAGCAGCCTCCGGAGAGAGGCTCTTGCGTCCGGGGTCCTTTGGCTCTGCACGACCTTCCTGCTCACGCGAGAGCCCCGACTCTTCCTTTCACAATGCAGCCTGGGACCTTCCCAGGCTGCAGTGGACAGGAACCATGACTGGCCCAACTCCCAAGGCTCCGCATGCAAGGTAAGTGCACACAGGGCCCCAGAGCGATGTGCAACCACGCACCATTTTCGGCTTAAAGCCAAAAATAAAAAAAGTGCATGAGCGGTCCCTGCCAGGCCCTGGAGCATCGTGCAAATGTGAATGCGTCATGTGGACCGCTCCTCACATGTGTGCGATGCTCAAGGGGCCCTTTTGCATGGAAAATGCCATGCAAAAAGGGCCTTAGAGTTGTTTCTGACTTATGGCAATCCTACGGTAAATCTATCACAGAGTTTTCTGGGGTTGGGAAATTCTATGGAGATCTTCAACAACAAAACCAAACCAAATAGGAATCAAAGGAAGTAAATGGCAGATATTCATATTGTAAATCAGAAGGTTTTTCTTTTGTTCCAGATACAAGAAAATAAATCTATCTCTAGGGAAAAGTGATGATTAAAGGTAACACACTATATGTGATTTAATAGCTACAAGAAAGTCGTATTAAATGCTTTCTCATATGCCTATTTTAAAACAGAACTTTCTTAGATAATGAAAATTTGGTTTTCCAGTACTCTAACTTCCATTAAATTTCTTCTAACGATTTCCATTTCTAATGAAATATTAAGTGATGAAAAATTTCACTTACCTGGAGCCCAGTTTAAATATCTGAAAGGCTGGTTGCCAGTCCATTCCCATCCACTATCAAAATCCAGATTGTTAAGGCCTATCCAGTAATCAGTGTCCATATTACTTATTAGTCCTATCAAAGGAAAAGAAAATTGTTCACATCTTACAGACTAGGATTTTTGCAGATGTAAGGCTTGCAGTGGATTTACTTAAGATTCTGTAATGAAGAGAGAGGGCTATCGACTGTTCACAGGAGTCATGTCACAAGCCAGTGTGGCAGTAAGGGAAGTATATTCCTATATTTTGAGGGCACATAGAAAGCAGTTACTACACAGCGATCAATAATAAGCTATTCCCCCTACTGATAAGATATCTCATGTGGTCTAATTAAGAAACTAACAATTCCACACACACACACAAATTAGGTCCAGATATCAGTCACTTCACCACTTCCTTTTGCTAGAAAGGTCTAGCGGTGTTGAGAAAGCCCATAAATGTCACAGGCTGATAGCCTGCCTTTGGCTTTTTCCCCAGCATTTCTTCCATGGAGTGCATCATCAGCTTGGAAGCCTGGTAGTCAAGAGTGATATTATAAGCCTTCATTGCCAATTCTTGTGGTTTATCATTGTCATCCATAACCCAGCACTGCATTGAATAAACTCATCTTTCACACAGAGAAGTTTAGTTTGTCCTTCAAATCTAATTAGGTGGGTGGGGAGATGTGATAACGGATAATATTCCATTATCTGGGCAAAACAGCTGAAGGTTTTCCTCCAAGTTAATAATGGGTTAATGATATGATGTGTTAGGTTACATTTATTAGGGTCAACATCACATAGGAGCAACAGGGCTCATGAGAGACAATTGCTTAGTGGAGATGATGAGCTTGTGAGAAGTTCAGGTGCTTCAAAATATGTCCAAGATAACAGATTATTAAAAACAAAGGAAAACAAACAAAACATGAGGAATAAGAGATAATTTCTTAGGGAGTCTTCAGAGGCTTGGGATTGATGGAGAGGAAGTGGAGGTATTGCCTGCCTCACTGTCCCTAGGAAGCTCGGTCATAGGCTGGACAAGGGTCCAGACTTCGGGACCTCCGCGGCCCCAGACGCAGCACCCGAGGAGGAGGACGATCCGGTCTCCTCGCGAGTAGCGGCGGAGGATCCGGTCTCCTCGCGAGTAGCGGCGGAGGTCTCCTCGCGAGTAGCGGTGGAGGATCCGGTCTCCTCGCGAGTAGCGACGGAGGCCTCCGGCGCCGGGAACAGCTGCCCGGATGCCGTCGAGGCCACCGCCGCCGCAGAGGAGGCTATGGAGCCACCTGCCGCTACGGGAGGTCGTCCCGAGCCTGCCTGCCCTGACGCCGCTGAAGACACCGACGGAGCCGGCGCTGCGGAAGAGAATCGCCCGGAGGTCGCTGGGCTGCCGCTCACTCGCGGGCCTGATCCGGAGGAGCCTGACGGCCTCCCTCCCACGTTCTCGCAGCGGCGGCAGGCCAAGGAGGCTGCCCGCCGCTCCCGCCGGTTGCTGGAGCGTCAGCGGCAGGCTGAGGGCTCGCAGCTGGCTAAGGACGCTCAGCTGTGAGCCCGGCTGAGGGCTCCCAGCTGTGCAGCAGCTTCAGGATTGGCCGGCGCTGGCGCCATGCTCCTACTTTAGAGCCAGAGGGAGCCAAGTTCAGCACGGAGCAACAACCAACAGCTCTCCGTGAGTTGCCCGTCAGTGCTGCTGCCTTGTTCCTGCCTTGTTCCTGCCTTGTTCCTGCTTTGTTCCTGCCTGCCTTGCCCCTGCCGCGGACCCGCCTTGTTCCTGCCGAGACTCTGCTCGGAAGTCTTGCCAGCCAGCTTAACCCTTCGTTGCCCGGGTGAGGAAAACCCTTTCTTTTCGTTCCTGTTTACCGCCTGAAGTAAGGCTTGCTTTAGTTTTGCGCTGACTCTGCTGGCTGAGGCTTCCGGGACGCCAGCCTCGGCCTGAGCCAGACCCGAGCCTGCCCGGCCCCGCCCAGCCGCCGACACAGACTCCCAGACTTTCATGAACATTCTAAGATCCAGAACACCATCTCTGTTGTAAATAGAATAAGAATATTTAACTAGTCCTGTTAGAATTTATGTTTTCTTTCTATCCTTACCTGAATATGACTTAGGCTATTTTTGTAATCTGGTAACTA
The DNA here is from genome assembly GCA_948474755.1 of Ctenosaura bakeri. Taxonomy (NCBI): domain Eukaryota; kingdom Metazoa; phylum Chordata; class Lepidosauria; order Squamata; family Iguanidae; genus Ctenosaura; species Ctenosaura bakeri. Next base: position 67,860 of record CAOLHI010005369.1, read on the forward strand.
CTTCTAAGTAGAAGGAAGGAAGGAACCTTCTTGTTCAACATATTCTTTTGCTAACATAGCAATGCTTGCTTAAAATAAATGCAGTCTTTTAAGATTTCCTCTTTTCCACTCTCTCTCCATATGCCTTCGCTCACTATGTTTGTGTGCGATTCTCATCTCCCATGGGAGGGATAGGGGAAGTCTTTGCAGATTCAGAAGTGGAAAAAGTACAAGTTAAACTTCTCAGTGACTTCTTGCTAAGTCACTGTATCTTGAGACACAGAATATTTGTGGGTGGTGGCCAGGACCACATTAATGTTTCCATAGGTCCTAGGCCCTCTTGTATTCTACTCCCTGCCTCATCTCGATGTACTACAAGAGATGTTTTTGTAGGCCTTAGACACTGTGTGTAAACTGCCTAATGGATGGGGTGGCTCTGGTGGTAGCAGCTGATAGAATTCAGGAATTCCCTCCCTATTCAAGAGCAGGAGACGGGATTAAATCGCTAACAGGGGCGTGAATGGATCACCACCTGAATTAAAACAAAGGTAAAGGCAAAGGAAGTGAAATCAAACAAGCAGCTCATCCTAATGTAATCAGGCTTGCCAGATTTTCTTTTTGTAGGATGCTTGTATTTTTTGTGTCTATCAAAGAGAGATTCATCAGATGTAAGTTTCTGATCAACATGGAGAAGCAAGGTTCATTATCTTCCTGTTTTGACCCGTTTAATATATTTTTAGTCCCTTTAAATTACTTGTATTTTTAAAAATTGTTTTAATTTGTTAAAATTGATTTTACTCATTGACTCCCTTGAGATCTCATGATATAGGGCAGGATATTTTATTAAATATTTTAATAAAATCCAAGCCTTGAGGGGAAAGATGGGATATAAATAAAGAGACTGGTTGACTAAATGATTGATAAATAGTAATTAAACTGATAGATTTCTTTTTTTCATGCATTTTATAACTATGCAAGGATCTGCTAGAAAATATAGCAATTCTAGTTGTAATACATAACTCACATTTAGAGGGTTTATAAGTTTAATTCTTTTAGTGGAAAAACTATATTCTTCATATTTTCTTCTTCAAATTACTATCTATAGCTGAAACAATATTTATTAATGAGAAAAATGCCTTGAGAAAGTAATCACATTTTAAGTTATGCTTAATATTGTTATACCTGTCAGGTATGTTTGTTCATGTAGTTCTTTGATGCTCAGTAATTCTGCATTCTGTTGCTGACAACTTTTTCTTGCTTGATACCACGTTAGAGCTGAATAAGAGTTGATCTGGTAGAGATCTCCTGTCCAATGGTTTCTGGTCCAGAAGAATTCATTATGGTCATCTGAAAGCATTGTAAACACTGGGATGAGACCAAAAAAAAATTACTAAATTGTAAAGCTAAACCCAGAATTAATTTTTTTTAAAAAAAAAATCCTAATCTTAGCACTACTTTTCTGAAGAAATTCAAAACACAAAACTCTGTGCCGTATTCATACGAGCAGGCTCCACCCACACAATTAAAGGTCAATGAGGTAGAACAGTTGCTCTTACCCACCTCTGATGTCCAAGTTTTCATCTTCAGAGGAAAAGCTTAGACATATAGACAACCATAAGTAGTTGATAGTTCTTATGCCTTGGCTGTTATATATTTTACTGTTTCTTATTTTTTTTTAAAAAAATTTATGCTTGTGAATTTTTCCTGAAAAGTGGTATATAAATTCTGACAAAGGAATGAAGGAAAGAAGGCCAATCTATCACTTGTTTGTACCCCCCTTTTTCAGAGCAAATGAGGGCAGAGAAGAGTCAGACCACATAACCTTGCTCATAATGTCACATGTGTTATAGGCTCTACCAGGGATTTGCATAAATGTGAACATCTCTACTAGGGAGGTTCATACAGCATAAACCTAAAGCACTCTATTCTATTAGATGGCTACATCATGTACATGGCATCAGGGCAAGGCTACATGCTCCTGCACATGTGTATAATTAAGTGGGAATTTGAAAGTCTGACCTGCTAAACCAAGATGTTCTGATGCCCAAGGAGCAGGACAACCTGGCACCTTCTCCATGTCTGATAGAAATGCTGATTCAAGTGGTGGTTGGATCTTTCTTTAGTAATCCTGATGCAACAGTGTCCTCTACCACGCCTGAAAGCAGTGGCCTGCTTGGTGGGGCAGGGTAGAAGAACATAAATCACATGGTCTACTTAGCTGTATCTTTTCCCCTCAGCATCTGATTCTTGACATGGTCACTTTGCTATTCCTAATGGGAGGGTGTTAACAACTTAATTACTCTTGTGGACATATACACACCAAAAACGTCATTGAAAGGTAGCCCAGCAATTGGCAAAAATAGGGGCAACATTTTACCATGAAGAGTTGACAGGAAAAGGGAGTATTTGGTGTGTACGCAGTTCTCTTTCCCTTCTCATTGGCCTGGCTAAAATAAGTGCCAGTGCAATGGGCCAAAAAACATCAGAGACGGCATAAGAAACAAAAAACATGGAAATGACCTTCTTGTTGTTGTTATTTGAGTTTAGTGGACTATCTACATTCAGTCTCCAGGTTTGCTCATGTAAGAACTGTCCATTTGCTCTGTGCTTCTGCTCTTTTCCAACTCAGGAACCTGTGTGCTCTGCCCAGGGCAATAGACACATTGTTCATTTATCTCAACCTTGTGCTTTCTGACATGGAGAAAAACCATTGATTGTTCATCCCAGTATGTTGTTCTAAGTGTATTCTGTTCTGTCACACGTAATATTGCTAGCATAGCTTGTAGACTTTTCCATTTTCTTCTTTGACTTTTTTTCTGCCACTGATGAAATGTTTTAGAAAACATGGAAACTTGCACACTTTCACAGTATTTAGGCTTCTTTACACAGTATTTAGGCTTAGTCCTTTTAAAAAAATGACTCAGCTGGAGAGTTCCTAGTCTTCTAGAGCAGAACTTTCCAAACTTTTCATGTTGGTGACACACTTTTTAGGCATGCATCATTTCAAGACACAGTAGTTTTACAAGCAAACCAGAGGTTAAACTAACCTGTTATAAGAGATACAGACACATACATAAATTGTAATAACAAAATGTATGGGGACACAACATATCTCATGAAAATCTTTCATATATTTTTAAATATATGGTTAATAATTAATAAGATACGTTTCTAAGATTGTAGACAACACACCTACATACTGCAGGTGACACACTAATGTATCGCGGCACACCGTTTGGAAAGCCCTGTTCTAGAGCCTTCTCAGCTCCCACAATGTTCAGACACCTCCTTATTTGCCATGACAATCAGAACTAGGCAGAGGCTATCTTTCCCCTCTTATTAAACTTTTAGCTTATAGATAGTTTTATTGTAACAAGGGCCAAGATTTGTAAATACGCATATTTATTCAAAATACATCTACCATGTCCAGTGGAGTTTACTCTCAAGTCAGTGTGTACAGGATGAATGCTTAACCTGTTTAGAAAATCACACATTT